>KQ473452.1:0-26013 GCA_001314375.1 Phytophthora podocarpi
GTGTCACTGAGTCAAGTGATCGTCAAGCGTCTCGCTACAGGAGCACGAGTTGTTGTACGTTCCGCTTTCGGCTGCGAGATTATCAAGGTAAACGTGTTCCAAGACCGATTCCTGGTAGGCAATACCACCAACACACTTCTGGTTGGAGACCTTGATACTTCACGCATTAGTGAGGTGCAGTGGCAGTCCACCGGGGCTGAGAAGTACATGTTGGACAACGAAAGCGTCTGCATCGTGTACCAGGCGGGTGAGCTGTCCTTGATCGAGTACGGACAAAACGATCTTTTGGGCTCTGTGAGGACGGAGCACCTCAATACGCACCTGCTCAGTGTACGCATCAACGAGCGACCTCCACTCCTGACGCCACAAGATAACGGTGATCCGACACCGCCCCCGGAGAACAAGAAGATTGCGTATCTGCTGGATCTGCAAACGATCTGCATCACTGATCTCCACGCCCGTGCCGCCTCCACGATCAATCACGACTCTCGTGTGGACTGGCTGGAGCTCAACTCGCGTGGCAACTTGCTCCTATTCCGCGACAAGCGACGCCAGCTTCACCTCTTTGATCTCGACTCGCAGAAGCGCAGCACCCTGCTCAACTACTGCAACTACGTGCAATGGGTGCCCGAGTCGGACGTGGTTGTAGCACAAAATCGTGGTAACCTATCGGTCTGGTACAACATCCGCTCACCCGACAAGGCCACAATTTACCAGATCAAGGGCGACGTCGAGCAGATTGAACGCGGTAATGGGCGCACTGAAGTGATCGTGGACGAAGGCATGAATACGGCGTCCTACCAGTTGGATGAATCACTTATTGCCTTCGGTGCTGCTGTAGACGACGGACAGCTCGTGAATGCGATGTCCATTCTTGAGCCGCTTGAACTCACACCTGAGACCGAGGCTATGTGGAGCCAATTGAGCCAGGAAGCGCTGACGCAGAATGACCATCGCATCGCCGAGCGTTGTGCTGCTGCTCTGGGAGATGTCGCGCGTTCGAGGTATTTGCGAAAGCTCAATAAGCTGGACTGGCTGGAAAAAGACCGCCTCAACGGGCTTGCGCACTGGAAAGTTCGTGCACGACTTGCTGTACTCAAGAATGACTACCGTAGTGCTGAGCACTTGCTGCTTGCGCAGGGTCAAGTTGACGAGACCATTGAGATGTACCAGCACTTGCACAAATGGGAAGATGCTATCCGTGTGGCTGAGGCGAAGAACCACGCTGGATGCGAACAGATGAAAAGGAGCTACTACGACTACCTTGTGGAGTCCCGACAAGAGGAGAAGGCCGCAGCGGTTAAGGTCAAGGACGGCGACTACGCGAGTGCAGTGAGTCTTTACCTCAAGGGTGGGCTACCAGCAAAGGCTGCGCAGTTGTTGAACCAGCGAAACCTTGGTCGCGACCACAAGCAACTGCTGGAGACAGTAGCCGATGCCCTGTACTCGGCAGGCATGTTCGAGAAGGCTGGTGATCAGTTTGAAAAGATGGAGCAGGAAAGTCGCGCTCTTGCAGCGTTCATTAAGGCGAACGCATTCCGTAAGGCTGTTGAACTCTCGCGAAAGAACTTCCCAGACAAGGTGCTACGTCTCGAGGAAGCTTGGGGTGATTACCTTGTATCTCAAAAGCAAATGGACATGGCCATCAACCATTACATCGAGGGCAACGTGCCTACAAAGGCGGTCGAGGCCGCACTTAATTCACGGCAGTGGGCCAAGGCTAGCCAGCTTGTGGAGAACCTGGAGGACGATGTCTCGCTGCCGTATTATCGGCGGCTTGCACGCCATTATCAGGATGCGGGCAATCTGGAACAGGCTGAGCGCTGTTTCATCAAGGCTGATGCCGCGCGTGACGCTGTTGAGATGTACACACGTGCCAACAAATGGGATGCTGCTTACCAGGTTGCACTCAACCATTTGGACAAATACGAGACCGAACGCCTCTACGTGGAGCAAGCGCACCGAATGGAGCGTGCTGGGAAGCTCAAGGACGCCGAGAAACTTTTCCTGACAGTGAATGAGCCAGACCTCGCTATCAACATGTACAAGAACCACAAGAATTACGAGCAAATGATTCGCCTTGTTACCAAGTACCGCAAGGATCTGCTCAAGGACACCCATCTGTACTTGGCTCAGCAGCTTGAACACGAAGGGAACTACAAGGAAGCTGAGCACCATTTCGCCGAAGCTGGCGAGTGGCAGGCTGCAGTCAACATGTACCGAACCAACGATATGTGGGATGAGGCTATCCGTGTGGCCAAGTTTCACGGCGGCGTCAACGCCTCCAAGCGTGTGGCTTATGCTTGGGCCATGGATCTGGGCGGTGAGCAGGGTGCTAAACTACTCACTCGTCTTGGGCTCATCGAACCGGCAATCGACTATGCCATTGAGAGCGGCGCCTTTGAGCACGCCTTCGAGCTTGCACGCAATTGTGCTACCAAGAAGCTGCCGGAGGTGCATCTCAAGCATGCGTTGTTCTTGGAGGATGAGGAGCGTTTCAAGGAAGCAGAGGAGGAATTCATTAAGGCTGGCAAGCCGCGCGAGGCACTGGACATGTACGTGCACCAGCAAGATTGGCAAAACGCCATGCGTGTCGCGGAAAGCGCCGATCCCGCATCTGTGGCAGATGTCTTCATTGCACAAGCGCGACTTTGGATCGAGCGCAAGGAACACCAGCGTGCTGAAGGGTTCTTTCTCAGTGCTGGCAAACCCGAATTGGCGCTTGCTGCATATTTGGAGGCTGCGATGTGGGTTGATGCTGTGCGAATTGCTAAGCGCCACCTCCCGCATAAGCTCATGGAGGTCAACATGGCCCACCAACGTGCCATCTTCTCCAGCGGGCCAAAGAAGAAAGAAGAGCTCATCGAGGCTTGCGAAATGTGGGTGGCCTCTCAGCAGTACGTCCAGGCAATCGACGCGTATCTGTCGATTTCTGTCGACCAGATCAGCGACCTCGGAGAGCTGGAAGAGCTATGGGCGAAGGCTATCGAGCTTTGTGCGAAGCACGACCCGAGCCGCTATAAGTCCATCGTGGAGGAGGTGGCATCACGACTTCTTGGCATGTCACGCTTTGATGCCGCTGCCGAACACTTCCAGTCTATTGACAAGATGAACGAAGCTCTGGACTGCTATCTGCGCGTGAACAACTGGGCCGCAGCTCAAAAGCTGTGCGAGCAGCATGCGCCAGAGTTGCTCCCTCGTCTCGAGCGAGCGCAGCAATCCAGTGCCTTTGGATCCGCTGCTCACCACCCCGCCGAGGCAAAGATGGCTGGTAGCTCGTACACTCCATCCGCTAATACCAAGGTTCCGTACTCTTCGGAGAAGAAGGAGTCGAAGCTCAGCTCCGCTGGAAGCGAAAGTGACGACACTGGGCGTGGCAATAGTGCTCTTGATGCGTGGATGCAGCGCGGTGAATGGGACAAAGTGCTGTCTTCAGCTGCCAAGCATGGCCCAACATCACTGGCGAAGTACTTGGTTCTGCGGTGCTCGCGACTGTGTGAGCACGACGAGATGGCTACCGCGATAAAGACAATTGCTGACTATGGTATTCCACTCGACTCGGACGCGCTGGATATGACGGAGAGACTCGTTCAAAAGACACTCGCATGTGGTCACGCTGTTGAAGAAAATGATGAGCACCAAGCAGCGATACCAGAGCTGGTGAAGTGCTTGCGCAAGCTTGTGAAGGACCTGCGTGCCAATGGCAAGGAGTTCCCAGGTTCTCGAGTACAAAAGATAGAGCAGTGGCTCCTAGTGGCGCACTTCTTCGCGATCAAGCACCAAGCAGCAAACGCTGGGCTCGATGACCTGGTCGGCAAGATCAGCATGTCGTTGTTGCGATTCGTGGCCGTCCTCCCAGCAGATAAAATGTTCTACCTTGCAGGCGCGGCGGCGAGGAAGAAGAAGTGGCTCAGCGCCGCCTTTGTGTACTTTAACCGCTATCTCGATCTGTGCGAGGCTATCGACGACGGCGATGCCAACAACCTGGACAACACCGACTTCATCGGCACCGATATCCCGTCGCCGCTGGACTTTGCGCTGCCCGAGACGCACTATCTGGCCGAAGAGAGCGCCCGCGAGGAGATCCGCGACTGGGTGCTGACGATCTCCATGGATCAGCAGGTGGCTGAGAAGCTGCCCGAACGCGCGTGTCTGAACTGCAAGTCCAGCATCTACGAGGCGGCGTTGCAGTGCTCGGAGTGCAAGACGGCATCCGAGTCGTGCATCATCACGGGCTTCCCGGTGGCCCCCAAGACGACTGTGCACTGCGCCACCTGCAAGGTCATCGCCGACCGTGAAACGTGGAACAAGTGGGTCAAGCAGTTCGGCATCTGCCCGTGGTGCTCAGCCCCCCAAAAGATGAGCTACTGAGTGTTGCATTCCTTTATTGATGACTCACCCACTTCAACTTACCTTTTCGTGGAACAACCAAGGCATAGCCAATTTTATTTTCCTGGTACCTGTATTTACATGTACTAGTATTGTGAATCCTGTCTAAATTTGCCGCTTTCGGGCTATTGGCCGTACCGCCTCCAAATCGGGGGCTTGCTTTAATTGGCTAAAGTAGTTTTCTTGCCGAGCCACCCTTTTTGCCTGCCCCAAGGCCAACCTTCAACATGACGGTTAACCTAGGCTTCAACGTGTCCCGAACCTTACCACGGGTCCGAGACAGTAAATACTGCTTCGTCCACGCAAGTTCATTAGGAACCTGCGCATCCGCCCGCGCGAAGGACGCTCGCTACCCTCGACTTGTTCAGTCAACTCCAGTCGAAGGTAGCGTTCTTCGCGCAGGTGTTCGACGTTGACCCGTCGACGATGCTACACGAGGTCTTGCAGCTTCGTCTTGCTGAGTGTCAGTGGTAGCAGCTGCAGCGACGGTTCCCATAACACCTTGGACGACCACTTCGCCTTCTCCGACTGTCAATCATGTTGCCACAGTGGCAAGCTGTTTTATGGGGTGTGGTTCCCATATTACCTCTCGATATCGCATAAATTGTCAGTTTATACATGTTGGTCGATTGCTCGGCGGTTGGTTCGAAGAACCGCCCAGGGAAATTTTGAGTAGAACGCACAATATTTTAATCCGTTCTTTGGCCACGAAATACGGCCAGCCCTAACCCCAGTGAGACCAAAATCCCCGTTTTATCCAAGGGATTCGTTAGATAAAAAGTATTTTATCTTGATCTAAGTATTGTATCCCGACTATTTCCGACTATTTTATCCTGTGATTTTGTCCTTCCAATCCATACAAAAGACATCATAATTTATTTTGTCCTATTATCCACATACAAATTTCAAGATAAGCATGCTAACGTGGTTTACCAATTCATGAGTTGCACCAATTCATCGGGGGGGGGTTGACCAATCATAGAACCGTATTCAACTCTAACCGACGCTGATTGGTCGGAGATTTGGTGTATCAAATTTTGCATCAGAATTCTCAGATATCTTTGAGGGTTGCATGCGGCACTGCTGTCAACCTGGCGCCAAACATGCGCGCACAATTAATCGACGAAGAGCTGCAGGATGCGGTCCGGCAGGTATTTCACAGAGAGGCTAAATTTCACTAAGGCTAAGAAAGGGGGTTAATTGGTAGGATTATTTTTGTCCTATAGAAGCCTGATATTAAAGAATCCGTGACTGGACGGATCCGACCGGCTGTCTGTGTTTCGTTTACTGGGAAAAGCTGGAGATTTTTGGGGCACCCCTTAGAGCAATACTGGCAATGTTACCGATCAGTAACATTGATGATTTGTCCCACTCTCAGGCGTAAGTAAAATATCAGCGGTTTTTGGTACGTACCGGTAGCAGGCGACCTTTCTCTCATTTCCCCATTCAGAGCTTCTTCACAGAAAATGGAGCACAAGAAGCGCTCGCTAGACGCGTACCTGCGGCTTAGTTACGTCGACACTAGCGACGAGGATCGCGTTCTAACGACCGACCCAAAGAGGCTGCGACTCACACGACCAACCTACGCACGTGGGGCAAGTGGCACACCCTTCGAGCTCAGATCGGTGCCGAACTCAGAGACGTTGTCTCCAGCGCTTAATCGTACTGCCATAATTTCTTCGGTATTAACATCGGTGGGTACACCAATAGCGTTTAAGCCCACATCGGAATTGCTGGCGGTGCCCAAGTCCACGGATGAGTTGC
Organism: Phytophthora podocarpi; assembly: GCA_001314375.1. Lineage (NCBI taxonomy): Eukaryota > Oomycota > Peronosporomycetes > Peronosporales > Peronosporaceae > Phytophthora > Phytophthora podocarpi. The sequence continues at coordinate 6,154 of KQ473452.1, forward strand.
TGACGGAGCTCACTCAAGTCCATGGCCGAGTTGACGGCGATGACCAAGTCCACGGGCGAGGTTTTAGTGGTGGACGAGTTGACAACTGGGTTACCAGCTGATGTTTTCACTACAAATTTTTGCGGGTCGCCGGTGCAGGAACAGCGTGTCCCAAGCCCTTCGACTCCAGCCAGACGCAGTTCCCACGTGCCTATATCGCTCGAGCCAGCTATAAAGCATGAACCGTTGGAACCACCTGAATCATCTTTGCTCGTATCACTGACGCAGAAGCTGGTGCTCTCACACATTCGTGAGCTTCAGTTACAGAAGAACGAATGCGTCTTGAGCACTATCACCTGTCTCAGCTTTGGGATCTCCATTATCAGCGCATTACAGACACACGCAATGAGATCAGTGACGCAATCGAATATGCTATGAAAATACTGAAAAGCGACAGCAGTATTGTAATTGATGCCAGCTTCGACGAGTATGTCAAGCATTTAACGCTGCTTTTGAGTTCGCTATCAGAATACAACACAGTTTCCAAGGAAATAACGCATTCGTCCCTCCAAACAATACACTTTCAACTGCTCCTCTGCAACCATCTCCTCTCTCAGCGTTTTGATGTAATCATCGATGTCACTTTCCACTCAGCGCATCCGGAAATTTCCTCGTTGCTCGACGCGGAAATATCAACGTGGGGTGACGCGAGCAGGTGCCACAATACACGAAGGCGAAAGCTGTGTGCTTCGAGTTGTGGAACGAGGCCTCGAAACCCACGGAAATCATCTTCTCGTTTTGAAAGAAAGCACCACGCCATAGCAACAACAAATATGCCGCAGTTGTGCCCGTCAGTTTGAACCGGTGCAGGAATCATGGTAGGCTCCAATCTGTATTGCTGCATGCCCATCTTTTCCCCCCAGTTATGAATTGCCTTAAAAACTACTTCTTCACAAAGAAATTTCGTTTGATTGAAGTACATTTGCTGCATCAATGGTTCGTACACACTAGCAACGTGCTTTTCCAAGTCGATGACCACAAGTGTCCAATATAAGTTGTTGACATTGCACGGCGCAACAATCATCTTCCACTATCGGTCTGTCGGAATCGCCCAACAACAGTAGCTCCGATCGCAGTTCTAGAAGTCGCGTTGCCTGATAGTGAAGTATACCCTTCAGACACTTGTCGACGGCGCAGGCAACGTTGACTTCGGCTTTCACCTGTTTCCATGAAGCCTCGATCCGGTTACTAGTCGAGTTTCCACATGTGTAGTAGCGCCCCCGCGCGTGCTGCGCATACATCTCTGTGCAGTTGAGCCAATTATCATTCACATACGTTGTGAAGGCTGGACAGTAAATGTTTGAAACCTCTTCCACTCTGTTTCAAAGCGCGCTTTTGTAGGAGATGACGCCATATACCGCCACAAAATCATCAGTTCGTTACGATGGGCGATACTAATTCCGTACTTCTTGTCGGCCAGCTTCTTTTGTACTGCCACAATAGCGTGGAACTGGCACAAGAGGACCTAGATTTCAAGCATTAAAACTTATTAGACACAATCACAGCATAACCGAACAGCTACCGATTACCTTTGTCGTAGGAAAAACGTTATTCAGCACACGCCATTCAGTGAAACCTTTGTCGATGACGAAGGCCTCGGTGATGGACTTGCCAACGTGAGTTTTGAAGAACTCAAAGCACACCTTCAAAGTTGACTGCTTCTGGTTTGAAACCAGCATTTCACAGACAGAAGCCCTTTTACCAGTGACAGCCGTACACCTAGCACACCAGCAATACATCAGCATTACCAACACGATAGATAATCTTCACCATACCTTACCCAGGTAGAATCCCGCATTGTTCGTATTGTGCGTCCAGTCGACGATCAACAACTCACCCCACTTCGCATAGATCTCTTTTTGAGTTCCACTAATAAACAGCATGCCGCACACAACGTCATCGTCACCACTCAAGATAGTACAATCATTTTCAGCTGGTGCCACAAACGCTTCCGCAAATTCAGTGACGCGGCGGTTGACGAAGAGTCCACGGTAGCGCCATGCCAGCAGATTACGAGCGTACTGGGGCTTCACGTTGAGGCCTAATACCAAGCAAATGAGTTAGATTCAGCAGGAACAACCATAACAGGTTCAAAAACACGAACCTGTCTGTGATGACAGGAATGATGCCACGTTGCGAGTAGATGCATTAGCCTTCGCGAGTAGTTTTACTGGCTCCGCCAAATCACCTGACCGAATAGTCTTCCCAATTGAATGTTGTCGTATATTGCCCTGGAAATCGTGTGATTATGGACATGGAACTAGGCACAAATCAAAGTCACAAAAATCATAAGATAATTAGTTTCTGATTCTACACAAAGTACCTTTTTAAAGTACGTAAAACCATCTTCGCTTTTATCTTACACTTATCTTCGATTATTCTCTTCGGTGGTGCTGATCAGTAACACTGCTAGTGTTGTAATAACCACTCCCGATTTTTGGTAGCACAGCCCTAAACTGCCGGTGGAGATGCTCTTAGAGCATCTCCACCGCTTGAGCTAACTGCTACTTTCCAAAGCGACGATTTGGCTAGACGGGGGAGGGGTGCAACACGCTACACAGCTTAATGTGAGGAGAGTGAAGAGGAAGACGATAATGTTGTCTCTCTGTTTAACTCCTTCTGTAATGGGCCTACTTAGCCCAATACTTAAGCTTACACGTGTGCGCACGTGTATGAGGAAGCGTAGGTTTCTTAGACTTAACTTTATTANTTTGCCGACGGGTGGTCGGCAGAATCCTATGATTCTAATTGGGTAGAAAGATGCTGCTTTCTACCAATGAGATCTCTAAATGTATGCAGACCAGTCGTCCGCCTAAATGTAGCCATTGGTGTGCCTCACACCAAGGAAGGAGGTAACTAACTTCTAACAGAAGCGACTTCTGTTAGGTTACAAGTGATGTAGCCACTTGTACGTGTAACCCCGTTACGCCTTCCAGCACACAACACAGGCGTTATTTAACGAGGGTAGGCGTTCACAGCGCGGCGGGATCGCTTGCAGGAAAAACAGCGAACAAGCGTCGTGATTTCCAGTCTCGCTACGATCGAATATTCAAGCAATACTTCCCCGACGACCCCGCATACAATGCGAAGGACTTCAGGCATCGTTTCCGAATGAACAAAATATTTGTTTACGTGTATTTTGGGTTGTTGCGACCGATCGGTACTTCGAGCAGCGTCCAGATTGCAAGGTGATTTGGGAATACATCCATTGATGAAAGTGATCGCAGTACTTCGCATGCTTCATTATGCTGACTCTGCGGATGCTCTAGATGAAAACATGGAGATGAGCAAATCTGTTATCTACAAGTTGGTGACGCATTCTATCGACGACTCGGACAGCCGATTTAGTTCCGAGGATCTTTGGACATCGACTGAGGCTGATTTGTTGAGATTACTTGAGGTAAATGCTCGACGAGGATTTATTGGTATGTGGGCCAGCATTGAGACATGTAGAAAGGACGTCGAGCGTGCGTTCGGTGTTCTTCGAGCTCGATGGAGAATCCTATCGCTTCCATTCGTCTTCGTTCTCGGCTGAACATGAACAAGGCGATGCGTGCATGCATTATACTACACAACATGGTAGTAGAAGACAGCCACGACGAATTGGGAGACATGCACGAATACTTGTTTGATGAGCATGCCGTTATGGACCAAAGGCCTGATTTTGTTGCTTCACGCCCGCTCTGTCTTCGTCCGCGATCGATTCGAGAGCTTACGGAACGCATCACTACTATTGAAGACACTGCAGCCCATTTCAAGTTACGCGACGATCTGATTGATCACTTGCGGCTGTATCACGCCTGAGAAGTAAGATGCTAAGGAGTCCCCCTCAAGCCCTGGATGGGCAATTGGTATTGAGCAAAAATAAACTCATAAGCAAAAAAATAAACCAAGTCGCATACCACGACCTGTTCGTGTTTGAAGAAATAGAGATCGTAAGTAAAACAAAAGCAAGTCGCATACCATGATCTGTTCGTGCTTGCATCCTGACATGCCGTTACTAGCAACTGCTCTACTGCTTCATCACGTAGTGGTGGTGTCATGTTCCTCGGGGAGAGGGGAAGAGCACAACTGCGAAAATGCTCGTAGAGGTAGCAACATAATGACCTGCGGCGCCAAACACCTTGAGCCGGTTCAAGATACTGCTGCGACGACCTTGCAGGAACTCTGCGTGCTCGGCATCTCTTGGCTGAACCGCGTACAGGTCGTCTATCATACACTGCAAGACCTGTTCCTCGTGAATACGGATACGCGTTTTTGCAATCTCCGTTTTCGACCCCACCGACAACGAGAGATGTTCCTGAGCCTTGACCGCACGCACTTGGAGGAGTTCTTGGCCTCGCTTACGCTCCGAAGCCTTCACGTCGTTGGCTTCGTCAGAGTCGTGTTGTGTACTTTGTGCTGACGACGATGCCGATGAAGCGTCGGATGGTTCGGTGAGCTCACTAGCCCCACTGGAGTCCGTCTCCAACGACTTGCGCCTGTTGTGACCCCAGCATTAACTTCTGAAACTTAGGGCAAGCAGAAATCTCAACGTAGCACGCTTGGAACTGAAAGATGCTGCTATCCCAGCGGTACAGCTATTGAGATTTCAAGAGCGCGTCACGCTCTGTGGTCCCTGACGCTTGCAGCGCCTCAACCTTCTTCAAACAGCGTACGAACTTGGAGACCTTCTTTGACACATCACCAAAGTGAGATTTCAGTGAGGTTCAAGTTCTCGGCTCGTACGTATCGGCTTCGGTGGCAGCAGCGATAGTCTCCGACTCCTCCATTGTCGCCTTCACACACGGACAGAATACCTCGGTTGTCAAGTTCGCCCCTTTTGCTGCATCCGTCGACACACGATCCCATCCTTGGGCTAGTCTAATTTCAGAGGTGTCGTAGTTGCGACCACGAGACTGAGGCATTGTTGCAGTTGAAGAGCAGATAGAAAATCACATAAAGAAGTTGCGAGCAGAACGCTGGACGGCTCAAACACGTTGCTCCTTGCTCACATCCATACATCTATGTGAGCTCTCATTGGTCTATCGGTTTACCATTGCCCAACGCGGCGAGGAATCGCGCTGTCATATTTGACTCCGGGATCCCGAATCTTACCTAGTTGGAATAAATACTCTACGCTTTCTCAGATCAGTGCCAGGGTGCAGAGGTATTCTGAGGGGAAATATAACTTTTTGTCCACGCTTTTGTCTACCGGTGGCATTGCTCTTAGATCAATGCCACCAGTAAGAGGATTAATTCAAGAGCCCAAATGTGTGGTTCACATCATTAGTAGATATTACGTTAATACAATATTCAAGTGCAACGATCTTATAAATCTGACAATACATATAAATTACGAATTCAACAAATTATGAGTGTTTTTTTTTCCTGGTCTATTATTCCGGCCAACGAACCTCGGACGGACTTTGGACCAAAATTTTGGGCACTTCCCGTTACAAAACCTATAGCGATAGTTAGATATAAGGGGTAAAAATGGGCGGAGATCCCAATTTTGAGGTCCTTTTCTGCAGATTTGAAGTCCTTCCCCTTCATTCTGGCTGGGAAACAAAGCTGTTTTTTCTTGCATTTTTGTTTGCAAAAATAATTGACCAACTGCCACGCAATCGATAATCTACATCATGATTGGTTCAATCACGAAATCGGCTGGCTTTTTCAGCATCATATGATATATTACCATAATCAATCTGGAATCTGATCATAAAACGAGCCTCAGAATAATATACGAACACTGTTATAAATACCTGCACATGGAATATGCATTGGGTATAGACCAGAGATTACAATTTTATCCTGTGCTTTCACGATCAACCAGATGTTCGTAGACCTTCCGTATGCAATATATCATACTTCGACCAAACAAAGGTTAAACTTGAAATTTAACTGCAACACCACGAGAGGCAACCTACCAAGGTGAACTTCCGGTCATTGAGTTTCTCTCAATGCGCCCACATCGCTGAAAATGTGGTTATCTGAAGTCCACACAGAGGTGAACATGACCCTGCACGCCACTTTCCTTGCCTTCGTTGCTGTGGGTTTCTAGGCGCGTTAACACTCGTATGTCTATGCAACTAGATATTTTTCGGCTGCCGATAATTTATTACCGGCCACGAGTTGCCTTATGACAGCTCCGCTACAGTGCTTGCCGTGCGCTCACAAGTAAATTTAGACAATGCGCTTTCAAATGAGGGTTTGGTCATCTAAATTGGGCAATGGATGGCCGAGAACCGATTCATTGGAGCGATTGCCGCTGCCTTTGGGACCGCCCCAGATCCCAGATTTGAGAATAAAGGTGCATAACCTGGTCATTTTTGTTTCCCCAAAGCGTCACACCCTCACACAGATCAGAAGTCTGTGCAAGCCCCCCCCCCCGCACAGACGGTTTGGGCTGGAATAGACTTCACAATTTTATATTTTTGAGGCGCCCCTTCCCGTGTTTAGGGCGCTCCTCGTTAAACTTATGTTTCCTTTGGGTCACTTCGCATTACGCGCTCTATTCACTTACCGGTACGCAGTGCGCGCGCGCCCCTCCTCCGCGCTCTCCTCCTTGCCCAAGAATCTAATGATGATGGGACACCGCGGCGGGAGGATACATGGCACGAAAAACTACACAGAGGTGGACGTGACTGCTCTCGTGGACGAGATCGAGAGCATTTTGCCGACAGGAGCAAACGAGTGGGATTCTGCAGTCGAGAACTACCAGATCTACGCTGAGGTGAATCGTCGAGCACTCCGTGATGTTACCTTGATCAAGAAAAAGTACCAGAACTGCTTGAAGCCTACTAGAGACCCAAGTTGTCCACCACACGTACGCAGAGCGAGTCGAATTCAGCGCGCAATCGCGGGGAGTGTAGAGCACGAAGAAAACGTAGACGACGGCGAAGGTAGTGATGACGATAGCAGGTCACATGCTGCTGCACATGGGCCTGATGAAGGTGATGACGTCCCTCGTAATGATGAAGACTATGTGTCAGCTTCAGACTCATGTTCGAATGCAGCTAGCCAGCTTGAAAATAGTGCAACTGAAAACGAGCCAAGTGAGAGAGAAGTTGCTGAAACATTCTCAATGTCGCTGAGCGCTGGATCTCCTGATATCGAAACGCCTAAGTGCTAATTCACGTTTTGCGCCATCTGAAGCTAACGCTCCTGGTGTCTCTCGTCCGCTTCCACATGCTCCGGTGCTACCAGGAATCGAGGAAATCGCACGACACCAACTTCATTCAACTGACTCAACAGACACTCTCCCAGCCCTTCCGGAGCTGCATCTGCACAGCTATGCTGCTAACGAGAGTTATGTTGCTGCTGATTGGTATCCTTCGCTTCCGCAAGATGAAGACCGAGAACATCAAATACATGCGGTTTCACAAGTCTACCCTCTGCAGCAACAAGGGGAGAGAGAGCACCAAAGTCGTGCAGTAGCAGATGTCTCTCCTCGGCACCAAGACCATCGCCGCCGTGCTGGCCGAGACCAACTGTCCACCGCTCCTGCTGAGTTATCTACGATTCGCTGTGGACGCCCTAAGCATCCCAGTCATTCGTTAACGCCTGCCACCGATGGCATGAGAGTGGCTACAATTTCCCAGCGTCTGCCGACTGAGTCGCGCCAAGAACAAAAACGCACGTCGCACCAACGCCAGCGACCTTCATCTGTTCGACCTCGATCCTCCTCCACACAAACTTCCGCGTCAACATATCGTGGAGTTATGTTGCGCCAACCAGTCGAATCAAATTCGTCTGGACGAGCCATGACTCGCCCCCGTGAGTCAGCAGCACCTCAGACCAGGAATATGCCAAAGTCCAAATCGACCCAAAACCGGACTCGACTCGCAAACAGCAAAGCGTCGACAAGTTCGAAGAAAGCAGAATTGCGGGAAAGTCCAAACGCGCCAGAACGATGGCTGATGCTGTCATGAGTGAGCTCGACGACCAAGCCCGAGCGTGCCAAGTGAGCGCCTCCGAGAGGTTGCTGCAGATCCAGCAGGATACCGTAAAGGAATCATCAAGCATTGACCGAAAAAACGTTGAAAAACTTGAGATAAAGGTGCAGTGATTGAAGAGAAAATGTGATAGACTAGAAGAAAAGCTCGAGAGAGAACACGCTCGCCTCAACGAAACGATTGAACAAGAACGCGAGAAGAATCGAACGTTGCAGTATTGGTACACGCGGCTCCACCCCCAGTTCGTTGCCGCTCGTTGTTCTGCGCGTGGACCTTTGGATGAGAGCCTATAGTTTGACACTACGCGGTTTTGAAAGGAGTGAATGAGGCAAGTATTTCGTAGCAGTAGCAGTAAGCGTAGGAGTAGCAACTTCGTTTCGTTAGCCAACTTGCCATTAAGATTCAACTCGGTCGTTAATTATCCACTGATTTACACGGTAGTATCTGGCGATGCGATCGTGGCCCTCAATCTCCCGAAACAGCATCCGAGTAAAGTCTTCGTAGACCATCGCTCTAGCTGGATCATGGCCACGCCAAATTTTCTCGTAAACAGTACGAATCTGATTGATACCAACAAGCCGGGTACGAACTTGGTGCAGACGCATGCAGGTCTTGAGAACTATGAGTCTGTGCTTGTGGTCATCTGCAGGAAGTGGCATCTTGAGACGAGCGAAACAGCCTTGGAGTGCTCGCATTCCCCATTCAGCAGCTTGACGATACGATACAAGCTGCGAATTAAACTTCATCAGGCGCTGGAACTCCAACATTCTTCCCGTCGGTTGAAGTAGACGCACTAGACTTGAGTCCTTCTTCAGTGGTGTCTTAATCCGGCCGTTGATTCGTGATTCGTTGCGCGGGAAGGCGGTGTCAGCTATCGCGTAGTACCCATCGGGCGTGGGACGCAATAGTTTGTCGTACAAATGTCGAGCAACCGTGCCAGCTCTCAGGGGCATTCAGACTGCAGAAGATGAGGCATCTATCCGGAGCAAATACCATGACACTCGAGCAATAATGGTTGCAGGTCCATCCAATATAGTATGCATTTTGAACGTTATCATCGCGGGAAGTTGCCACCGGTATGTTGAGACCGTCCACAAAACAAAACCCCATTTTCAAGAGTGGATGACGAAGCTTGATCATCTCTGCGTAGTCAGCAAAGTCAGACTCGTTCGCTGGCCAGCGAATTGTTGCTTCCGGCATTGCACCCAAAACCTCGCCGAGAATCTGCATGGAGAAGCTCAAGTAGCGGCAGCACACAGACGGCGTCACCGCAAAAATCTGTTGGAGTGAATGCTCGGGCATCGACGAGCAGGGATAGTGGAGTATGAGCGAAAGCGCTGCGGCCGGTGAAAGCGAGCGACGCTCCGGCCTTGGTTCACCGTCGTCATCAATGTCTGCCCTTGGTATTGGTGTAGAGCTCCATCTGTACAGACGACCATGGTCAATCACACACCTACTATTGTGATGTCATTGTTATTAGTAAATTGTACCTTGGTTCGAAGCGCTCCAGCAGGAAGTGAAACGATCAAACATTAAACCCAGTGATTTTGATGAAGGCCTTGTCATTCTTAGCGTTATAGATTGCCTCCCAAGCCGTCCCGCAGCGTGGTTGTGGATGGAGATCAGCTCTAGTCAAGTAGTTAGGCCCCCGCTGACGCTTGTTCTTCTGTTCCATGCCTTCAGCGGCCAGTGCGAGCACCGTGCTTCTACCTCTGTCCTTGTTCATGGTGCTGCGAGTGCGGAAACAAGAGTGAAGTTCCTTCCCAAATAATGGTTGCGGGTGGCCAGCGACTTTCCCAATTCTGTGATGTCACCCTAAATTAGGCTTTGGACTGCTCAAAACGGCTGCGGGAATCGCTCCATTAAAAGTGGTCACCCAAAAATACGATTTTCCGTCCGAGTCTTTTTGGCCGGGATAATAGCACAGGAGAATATTAATTTTCCGTGTGGGGGCTTAAATGGTCCCATACGTTGTCGGTTGCTGCAACCAACCGGCTACGTTAAATTTGTAGCCACACATTAGGAATGGCTAACAAGGAGTTCTTATTAAGTACGATCGCTGCTGGCCCCTTGGCGTCGCTGGTGCAGCGAGCATTTCGAGAACATCTGGCGAGCTCGCTCGTTTGAGTTAATTTGGGGGTAAAATACTCTTGTGCAAATGCACTTGTATTAGATAGGATAGAATCTACTCATATGTCAGTATGGCGCGGCTTATTTTATTAAAATACGTGTTGGCCACTTGTAGGAGGGGATAGTGGCTGTCGGCGTGGTTGGGGGGGGGGGGGGGGGGGCACGAAACACTAGCGCGTATCCGAGATTTTTCCGGCAGGCATGGGAGGTGGTGACCGGCCATGGCGAGGTACTCGAATGTTTTGGTTGCGTCTGATGTATTGAATGCGTTTTGATTTGGGTTGAGCCTTGCTAGATCGACGCCGTGGTAGCGAAGGGTTAGTTCCCTGAGAAGGGCAGAGTGGCTACCACGGCGATCGAAAAAGCAACTCTGTGGAGGAGGTTGTGCAGCGTTTGAAGGGGATTGACGGTCGGCGATCTAGCTGGGAAAGTGCTTGAAAGGGTTTATTACGCGGACACCGCGAAAAGGCTAGATTGACCGGTTCGTTCGTATTGTAGTAAGGGCGAGGGCGTTTACGGGAAATGCGTTTGAACTTGGTGGAGACGTGTCCGTGCGCGGTTGCAGTTTTTACCTGGTAATGACCAAGTATTGCCATGTCTACCTCCATCCAGACGATGGATCCGAGGCAGACCAATATATTACTATTTTTTTGCCGCTCTACCATCTCAAGCCATCATGTCTAAGCAACTTATTATCGTGACCCCGAAGGAAACTCCGCCTTTTCCGTACGCTGTCCCGTGGATGACATGTTGAGTGCTGAAGCTATTGTATCATCCACTCCAGGATCCACACACTACCGTTCTTCGTGATACTCTGCTCACCTGAGCTGTTCGTATTGGCCGTCATCATCTAGCTGTTCATCTCGGTGGCGAAGCTCGGATACAACGAATGCTTCCACTACTTTCACTCACACCGTGCTTTCGAACCCAGACCAGAGATCAACGTCATGCTCACGGTCGTTGCAGTACCGCCCTGTAGATGCTACGCAAGTGGGTTGGCAGTCGCTTCCAGAGACTCCAACACGAACGACTGTGTGTCTTTAACTTGGTGCCGTGCTTATCGACTGTCAAAGAGGTACCAGCCTGGCCCTGTGCACTTTTGGACCCGTGGACACGCTGCAGTGCTACCAGTGAGCGACAAAAAATACAGATAAGCTTAGACTCAAAATTCATATAAAACCTTGATCTCGACATCTAAGCGAGTCATACGACTCAGAACTCCGACCAGGAGGAAGCAACGAGTGTCGCGAACATCCAGAATATCGGTATTTGGGCTCACAACAACGCAGGCAAGCCATAACTGGTATTAGTATGAAGAAACATCGGTCTAACTGAAGAGCGTGTGGTGACCACCTTATGGCCCACCGCTCCACAAACTACTTTATTATTATTTTCCCGGAGTTTCGGCCAACACGGGAAGGCATTAGAATGAAATTTGCTACTAGCGCTACCAGTCCAATTGGTAGTGCTCCGACCACGAGGTACGAACAGCCTTGAGAACGGGCCTATCTCGCAGGTTGCCAAAATACGTGGTGTACACTATTAGTAGGTACCAGTCTGATACAATTTCCAAAAAAATGTTTTATAATATCGTTACGACTATGCTTTCTCAAGGTTTATCGAATGAAAAAGGCTATTGGTAAGATGAATGAATGGTTTGATTAAGGTATCAAATTTGAAGGCCTTGAACTACAAAATCTTGGCCGTATCAAAGGGAGATGTTAAGCTGTGGCAGCTTCAATGGCAGCACCCCGGCGCGTTTTGATATATAGAGATACGAGTTCTGACGCATTGGATACTTGCTGTGACAAAATGAAGATGAGTGCATTTACTGATGTGTTATCTAGTAAAATTTATCAGGGAGAAATACATACGACTGGAGCATGGCTGTTTCAAACGGCGCTTCCTAGATAATGCAGCCGCAGATCTGGCCTTTGCGCAGCTACTGGCTGTTCCCGCTCAGCATGTTCATGCCACTCCTTCTCTTGGCTGACTGCATCGTGCTCCGTCTTCATGCAGACCAGCTCGCTGTTGTATCCTTCGCACTTCTTGATCTTGCTCGATAGCTCTAGTCTGGGTTGCTTGGTGGTAGCACCCTGCACTTAAGGTTAGCGACGGCGAATGGCACCGTGTACGTTTTCCGGGACGTGACCGACGCCGACGAGGTGTGTTTGTTGCAATCGAGGTTTTCTGGCCTATGCTTAAGTGTGTTATTTCGCGTAGCTAAGCTATATCAGAGATGCGGCAGCGAGGATTATATGTATGTAGGGTGCGGTACTGCCGCCCCTGCTGAACAAGCAACGCTAACCTGGCTTTGAGTTCACGCATGTCTTTGAGGTAATGCGCCCGGAGAAACGATCGAGTAGAGAGAACACAGGGAAAGTATCCGATGCAAGGTATTTGGGGAGGCAGTCACCTGGTATCACCCATGCTGCAATTCCACGTCTTATCCCTGTGTGATAGATAGTACTGGATGATTTCGTCCGAGAATGTGTTCTGCGCGAGTCACCTGGGCATTCGTTTCGCATTTCGTTGAAGTTCATGTCTATTTCAAACCGTCAAATTAGCACTTGCTTGCGACGTATAAATGCCAGCGGAGCGTCCATAGCAAAAAACTGTGCTGCGTCGGGGCTCTATGGACTCATTGGCGGTCCAGAACTAAAGGATTAACTTCGATTTCAAACTAAATACCTGTTGCACGGCACTACCAGCCCAACCCTCTAGTCTTACAGCTTTTTTTTGCTTGTTGCTGCTGGCCAGGTTTTTGTTTTTAATAAAAGATCCATAAACCTGTGAAATAGCCTACATAAATGGTTGGATTCCAACATGTTCCTAAACAGGCTGGACTAAATTTCTGAAAACTGGGAAGTGAACCTAAAACCCGAGTAGCGCTAGGTCTATAGGGCCTAGCCTTGAAGCGTTCACACTCACGTAAAACGAGGCATAAAAGATTGCTGAGACACTCTTCCATCCTAGCTGTTCGCTCGTTAATGCAGCCTTAACGTTTAACTAAATGCTTAATTTATGTGATTAGAAGGATAATGAAGTTTTCAACTTGGCTTGTAGATTTACTTTTAAAAAAGACAGATTTGCGACTGTGCAAAGAGTTGGCGCATAACGAAAAGGCGAAGCCAATGTGCCCCGCTAATGGCTAGGCGTCAGAACCAGGTTTTGGTAGTATTTTTGAATTAAAATAGTGAGCATTTTGCGCTAATAATGATAATGATAATACTAATCGATTCTGAAAAGAGGAATTAGTATTATCACTACTAATTGAGGGAAGAATTAGCATTATCACTACGAATATTACTATTAATAACACGACTAACACGGCCGCCTACCATATCTTTCGCTTTCTCTCCTCCGTGCGATTGAGCTCAAGCCGGTTATGGTGCAGTATCGACTGCCGCCGTGCTCGCTCCTAGTGAGCAATGGGCTCATAACGAATGAGACTTCGAAAACACACGCTCGTGAAATTCTGTTGAACAACCACGTTCCAGCCAGACGCACTAGCTTCGAGATCGAAGGATACATTTTCAGGCCAAACTCAGAAAACCAGCGGCACACATCGATGTGCTGACAGAACTGTTCAACTTCCATACGCGAAAATTGCGTTTGTTGCGTGATCAGCTTGGCTAGAATCTTTTCACATTCGATCTTGTCTGCTACTTCAGTCCACTCGAATCGATGGTTCACCCATTCTTCTAACAACGCATCTTCTTTTGCATTCAGTGTAGCATCAACAGGACTCTCTTCGGCTAGCTGAGATACTTCTTCTTCACACAAAATAAGTCCAGCTCAGTGTCCGAAGTGCTGATGTATTCCCTCGTGGCGAGCTCGAAGCAGAATTCGCGGCGTCGTCTCCTTGTTCCGTGTTAACATACCTCATTCTGTAGAATACGCCGCGCTCAATTCTCAGAAGATCCTTTGTGTCCAGAATACTGTTGGCGACTGCTTCTGCTGGGGATACGTAGATAGGTTTAACTGCGTGTTTTAGTTCGTAGATCGAGAAATGCAAGCTCCATCGGTACAGAAGTCTTTGGCAGCCGCTCTGTCATCTCATGAAGCATGCCTTGATACAGCGTTGAGCCAAAGGTGATAAATCGAGCAGTGTCAGCTGAGTTGTAGCTTTATTGTGTTGTGTGCTGCTTGTACCATCGACGTCTACTGCAGTACCAGCATTCCAGCATTCTGAAGGCGAATGTGGAATCATCTCGACATTTTGCAATTCCGATGTGCGACTCGGTGTAACCATCCCACCCAGTGTAGTGAACCGATGATGTTCGTTTCTAGCCACACTTATACCTGACATACGCCGTCCAACCAGGTTAGAGGTAAGGCATACACTATTATTTACACTATTTTCAAAGAGAAACGTACCCGATTGACTTGTATCAAGGGAGCCCTCTGCATACGTGACAGCTATATGATAAGTCACACTCTGAGTTTCCTTCGCTGCACCGGTGACGTCGGCCATTTTTGGCGACCCATAGCGTTCTCCATAATGTGTGTTTGCTGCTCACCACTGCTTTCGCCCCAAAATCGGGTCATGGTCTGCATGGATATCGCAATGTTCAGTTGCAGCCCGCGTAATGGGCGATAGTACCTAGTAAAAGTATTGCTACTTCCGTCACGGTTGCTTGGCGGATTCCGACAGGATTCTGCACTCTTCGCCTCCAAAGCGTTACCCTCCCCCCAGACGGCTTAAAAGAACGTGAAGTTGTCGATTTTTACTTCACCCTCTCGTTGGCTCGAAGTTGAAGCTCTCTTTATAATAGTTCTTGCTTTTGGTAGATTAAGCAAGCGCGCCTTCTAAGCGGCATCGCTTAGTGACGTAATGATTCTTCTGAGTGCCTCTCTTAACCATGCCATGTCATGCCATGGCACGAAATAGAGCAATCTGATTCGATAATATTTTGCTAGGGCTAGAGTTTAAAGTAAATGAAATGCCAAGAAGTGCCACGCATGGCAGAATCTATATACCACGTTCCATGAGCTCCGTTTACCTTCTTTTTTGTATAGTCTAAAAAAAGTTAGCAAGTCGTGGCATGATGGCTGGCAAATCTTTTTCTTCTCCGCACCACGCCATGCTTCATATTTTGATGGCACGTGTGACAGTGGTTAGGGGCGGCCTTGAGGGGAAAAAGAGAGGTGGTGGTAACTTTGAGTGAGTGGCACAGAGTTCTGAGACTTTCGTTACATCGTGGACATGTATAAGGTTTTAGAATATGATTAAAATCCGATTTTTGACTACCCTTTCGCTCCCTCGCTTTATACTTGAAAATTGCATGATCAAAATTCATAGTAAAGCGCAAAACCTACATAAAGTATTGGTTTTGCTATGACTTCCGCAACACAAACTGCAAAATTTGACGGTTTTGTAATTTTTTTAGTTTTCTGTTTTTGTAAAACCTACAAAATATGCTGGGTTTAGAAATGTTCCGCCTGTTCATCTATTGGTTAATAACCAATAAGTATTCTGAGGGACGAATTTAATTGGTACAAAATCATAAAACCAACATGTTTTGCTAGTTTAACAGCAAAAGGGTTAACATTCGTTTTTTGTGTGTGATGTATTAAGTTGTACAGAATGCACACGTAAACTTATATGTTTCAAATGTATACGTTGTTCAAGTCATTTACACGGTTTACGTCCGTGAGCGTTTGCTGGCCTGGTATGTCCACAATAACACAAGATTGTTGCTACGCTATTACTGCTACACCTTTGCCAGACCAAAGCGAGATGCTGCCCGTTTATGGTCATCTAAATAATTTTGGGTGCGACTGCGTCCTATTAGTTTGGGGCGTTCCAAAGCAAGAGAGATTAGCTCCAAAGCAAGTGAGATTCATGCTGACTCGCATGCTACAGCCCTAAGTTCCAAACTGCATGGCTTCCATCTTAAGAGTGTCGGCCATTGCACGCTGGCAATGCAACGCCATTGAAACGACGAGGTGGCGGTACATGCAGTGAATCGACGCGTTAGCTGCGTCTTCCATCAGCGTCATTCTCGCTTCCGTCATGGATCGAAATGCGCCCTGGATAAACATGCGCTGCCAATGAGTCGCCAAATACGCCTTCACCTTCACCTTCGACTTAAAGACGCTGAAGCAGCCTGCACAGGCATAAATAATTCCGTAGCGTTAGTTCTCAGTAAATTCGCAGCACATGTGCAGTAGCTAAGCTTACCTTCGATTGGATTGAGCATCGGAGAATACGGACCGAGCCTCAGTAACACGAGGTCACTGTGCTCTCCAAGCTCCTCCGCCAATCTTGTCTCGGATTGGCTGTGGGCCAGAGCATTATCGAGCACAACGACCACGTTCTTGCCGTCGAAAAACTCGCAGTACGTCTCCGAGTTTTTGACGGTGCAGTAGATCCTCTTCACAAAGGCCGCGTTTACATCCATTCGAATGCTTCCGCGCTGCAGCTGGTGCTGCACCAACCCCTCTTTGACCGACACAGCGCATTGCAGATGCAGGTTCTTAACCTTCGAGGGCGGAGTCTTCACAACAGCGCGTTTCCCCATCCCTGCGCAGCCTTGCGAGCGCATACAGAACAGATTGTAGTTCGTCTCGTCGTAGTAGACGAGGTAGTCTCCGTTACCTTGATGCGCAATAAGCTTCTTAGCTAAGAGGAAACGTTTTATCTTGAAACATCGTTATTGCAAGTAGACAGCTCTTTCCGAATCTGTACAGTACATGAATAGCGGTTAATATCAATCGAGCAACTGCAAGCATCCGATACATGTTACCTGCTTGAGCGTTATTAGCTTCGCCGCTAGGTTGGCGCTGACCGTCGACGTGGAGAGCTTGACGTCGAAGTTCTCCAGCACCTTGTCCGCCAACTGCGTGAGTGTCAGCGTGCAGTCCTCGTCGAGGTACGCCTCCATCGCTTCAACCATTTCATCGGTGCACTTGACGACGCTCGCTCGCGCACCACCTCGTGCCGGTGGGCTGGGATCACCGTCCTTGCCAGCCGATAGGCAGTAGCCCTCGACATGTTGTTGTACTTGGCCACGGTCCGCCAGTCGTCCCCGCCCTAGAAGGCGGTGAGGACGCACTGACGCGCCTCTTCCGTGGCAAGGCGCCGTGGGGGAGGTGTCGACAACCGGCTGGGTTCATGAAGCATTCGTGGCGGAGGGGGGGGGGGGGGGGGGGGGCAAATTGGAGATTGTGGTTCTGTGCGTTGGGGCGCAACGCGGTGTGCCTTGCGCTCGAAACGAATGGTCTCGCTTACTCTGGAGCAAATCTCACTTGGCTTGGAGGTCCTAAACTTATATGTCCTGGCTATGACTATTCTAGGCAGAGCCTCGCTTTGCTCTGGCAAAAGTGTAGAAGACAGGTTTTGTGTATCTATGAGGCTCATATGGCACTTTCACGTACAATGCGTCAGTGGTGACTTTGGACTCTCAATCTTCGGGGGCCGTCTAACAACTGGGGCATTATTATATTACTAACGATATATAATATTGTGCCTTTCTATTTTTTTGCAGGCTCTTTCAAAGGTAGTCTATATGTCCTTCGGAGGCCTTAATCTTAGAATTTCAAATTTAAATCGTCGAGCCATCTTACTGGATGGCTACACTCCAAGCTGACTCTCCAACATTTAGAGCTTTGTCTCGCTATGCCATGCTTCAAGCACGGCAGCTTTACGTTGTCCTCTCTCGCGTGACTGTACGGTCGAAGTTCAATGCAATAATTGAATATCCCACTGTAGAGGACGAAGACGGAGTCTACATATAAACGACACTGATTCACTGATCGAGCATAGGAGGCAGTTGGACATACACACGAAGAAAGCATAAAACTTTATTTTTAAAGTAATGGTTGGTTCGAGTTACTGAGTGAGTGAAAATTAAGTAAGTAAAGGAGTAAGTAGTGGATTAGTTGGAGAGTGAGTAAGTAGTGATAACACTTAGTTCAAGAAGCTTTTGAGTCTAAACTGTTGTATAATACTATAGCTCACAGCTTCGCAAGCCTGCAGTTGAGTGCACTTCTTATTTTATCTTGGTTTTGATAAACCTACAAAAGCCAGAAGCATATCGAAGGCGAGTCTACCAAGTCTTAGTTTCTTATGTAAACAGCAGAAGCCGCCGAAGCGCAGCGTAGGCAAGCTGACCCACACATCTGGGAACAAACCCAAACCCACCGCCGCGTAGTGGCTGTGCTCAGCTTGTTTTTTAAACGATGGAATAGGTTCTAACTAAGGTAAAATGTCAGTTAAGACACGGTGCCAATTTTGGAAGGGTTTTAAACATGGCTTCAGTATACTTTTCGCCAAAATTGGCACCGTCAAAAGTATATTCCAGGGGATTTGAATTCACTTAGATATGTATGGACCGTGCCACGAACCGATCCACCATTTTTAACTCTATATTTCTATCAATTTTTTTTGCCTTTCACCAGCTGCTGTACTGAATAAAACAAGGATCGGCAGATGTGATTATTAGCTCCGGATTTATCTCCTCTTTTGAATGTTTTAATTTATGTACTAGTTTGAGTATTATTGTAGTTATTCCTTACTTTTTGAGATCGTCGATACCGTGCCATAATTGGTACTTTACCTTAGTACTATACCTAGGATTTACATGGTTAACCTAACCTGATAAACGCGCTGTGTGGCCTTTAAATTTAATCCGCTCCCCGCTTTGTTGGATTTGTACCTATACCAGAAGCAACGTCCGCGGGCCAAAACAACAAAATATGCAAAACTTGATGGCATGACCAATCAATTCCCAGCATTTTGCAAAGAAAACCTATCAAAATGAAGCTCAAGTATCAATTGTTCAAGATGGTACACCATGCACTCTATTTAACCGTGTGACTTGAATAGTAATGAAGCATACTTATTCGGTATATCAACTTATACAAGTAGTGCACCTACGTTAATGCACTGACCTGCAATGGGCCTGCACCAATCACCAACCACCACAAACGCCGCAATCGCTGCAACTCATTGTGGCTTAAGCTTAACTTGTGCTTTCATTATTAAAACGGCACCATGGCTGATGAAAAACCTCGTAATCCCCAACAAATTGTCCCAGTGTGTGATCGTGTGTGATGCACTGACTGGTTGGAGCTGGGCAAGGCACTATACGGTTGGGAAGAGCTGTGCGGCCGAGCGGTCGACTCTTTCCATCTCTTTGTCGCTCTTCCGATCGCTGCGTGAACATGAATAAGACTCATAATTGGTGGAAAAAGCGAGAGGAAACAGCAGCGAAACAGGCAGACCCAAATCAGCTCAAATACTTCGCCGATCGACAGCGGGTTAGGCACCAGTTTACCGTCAGGCACTCAGCGGAAGAGACACGCTACTCGGCGCACATTTGGAGTGGTTGTACCCGTTCATGATTAGCGAGGTTCGGCATCTGAGACGTGCAGGTGTCGAGTTGTCAAACCAACTGATTGCAGAGATGGCTGTCCTCTTCGTTGAAGGCAGCCATCCACATGTTTAACACGCGATTCACCGTCAACGGAAACCATTATGTCAGCCTCCTTACACCTCGTCGCATTCAGGACTTCCTCAAGCGATTCTGTGGCGAAGTGACTCCGAATCGCAGGGTCTCGCACTTGAGCTCAGACCACTCAGCTCTGCTCTGCTCAGCCTTGGGCTAGTTGGTCTCGTAGGTTACTAGTATGTATGTAATATGAAATAACTATCAGCTTTCACACCGGAGCGTAGTCCCCACACAGCTAACTTGGAGGTGAAGTTTATACGGATATTCTTCAGAGACACCCAACCAAACACACCACT
>KQ473452.1:26062-130473 GCA_001314375.1 Phytophthora podocarpi
CAGGTAGGTCTGAGTTGAAAGTCTCAGACTCTCAACTCAGCCTCCTCAACTCAGATCTCACAGTCACTTGAGTCCAGTATGGAGTCAGTTCCGTCTGGGTTGTTGCAGCGACATGGGGTTCCATAATCGTCCACCAGTCATCCATCACAGACGGGCCGTTGGTCAATCGACTGACGGGTTCGCCAGGACTTTTCTTCCACGGACCTCGTCACAGAGACTAATAAACGGAGAGTTGGCGCCGAAACGCAGGTCAAGTAAAGTGCAGGCGAGACAGAGGTAGAGATCGGTGCATGAAGTGGGCGACAGAGATAGTAGGGTGGCGGGGACCATGGAGAGAGATCATGGGGGCTGCGGTGGTGAATGAACTGCCTTGGCTGTGGGGTGCTAAAGGTGTTGACCGTGGTGGTGTGCCTACGCCGAGGGCTCTAGCGCCCAATGTTGCATGTGAAATATGGGTTACCTTGCGGGACACAGCCCACAGACCCTTCTCGTGGGTGCCGGTCGCCGATAATATGTCCTCCCCGCCGTCTTTACCCAAAGGAGAACGTCCGGTCCGATGGCCAGTAGCTGGCTGGAGAGCTTGTCGTACTGCCTCACACCAGATGCCCTCTGACCCTGACTACCTAGGCGTGGACGCAATACACTCCAAACTTCACCGGCCATGAGGACGTGCAACAAGAAGAGCACCGTGGTTGAAGAAAACTACAATTCCAGTGTTTTAACAATGGCATCGCAGGCACTTTTTTCCTGGGAAGTTTGAGCCTTGTTCGCATATTCTGGGGTGGTAATATCCGGTGTAGAGAATGACTGCCGCTGCTGTCGGAGCATTATTCGCAGATGGCTCCTCTGCCAGCTTAGATCTTAGCAAGATTGCTCTCCGTACTTGTCAAACACGAACAACAAATCCGCGCAAACAATTGCCACTGACAACGCTGCCAGCTTTGAGTTAAAGTTGGACATGTACATGTATGTATGCACCCTGCGCCACAAACGATTAATAGCCGCGAAAGTACTATCCTACGAGGGAAACCCTCACTCAGTCAGCATCGCTTCATCGTGTCAATGTCTTGTCCAATTGGCATCGCACCCTGGTAATTGACGAGGATGGTTTTATCGATAAAATCCACGTATTCACTGTGAAAGCGGCAGTAGGAGCACTGCAAGATCTTTTCTAATGAACCTGTCGAGGACTACTCCAGGCAAATCGATCTATCTAAATAAGAAGTGAGCCGCAGGCTGCATCGCCAGTTGAGCCAACGACCACCGAAGTTCCTACGACCGGAAAAGTCGCAACACCCACCTGCTTCAACTTGCCTTCTAGCAGACGTGTAACGAGGCGAACCCGTCCGCTGAATCCAACTCCAGCGGTCCCCCGCGACATCGACTACAATTCTCATTGCAGCGTTTCCGTAGTTTTCCGTGACTAACAAGTTCTGAGGGGATCCTTTGACCGCAAATGCAATAACCATCTTGCCTTTCATTGAAGTCATCCGGCAATTCCATTTATCAACTATAATCTGCATTGCATTGCAGGCTTCAAAAGTTGCATATTTTCATGATTGCCAACTTGGCAACCATGAACGTAAGTTGCTGGCATACGAAGTGTTCATTCACTGTTCCAGTCCTGCAGTGACTGCAAGGGTCCCTGCGTAGCTTCCAAAGAGATCCACTATTACAACAGTTGCAGTTCTACTTCGTCCATCGCCCCAAATCAGGTCTCATTTTGCCGAGGTCGCTGTATATCGGCGACCTCTTTGAGGTGGGTTCATTTATTAATGCATGGCTCCACGGCGGGGCAAGCACCGCCAACACTGTCGAAGCGTGCGTTGTCTTTTGACTGCAGCACGCTTGGACAATTTGGCCTTGAGCTTACCGTCAATTTTCGGCTGATCATACGTAGCCCCACCCCTTGTACTTACAATTCCCAAGTCATTAGCAATTGAGAGCGACTGGCTCTTCCCATTTTTATTGGGGGGGGAGAGGAAAGACGAGAGAAACAACCTGGCTGGGCGACAGCGCAATACACCGCCTCATAGAGAGGAGAGAGAGAGAGAAAGAGAGGAAGGGGACGCGGCTCGCAGGTCCCGTCGCCTCCATCCTACAGACAGATAGACAGACAGACAGCAGCCGACTACATAAGCCCAACAAACTGGCGGGAGACAGCGACTTGAGGAATGCCAAGATGCCTCCGGGCGCGTCTGGACGACTAGGAGGAGTCCACAGGATGGCGACTACAGCTCTTCTAGTGGCTTTGGCAGGATTAACGACGGTGCAGGGCGCGATGGACGCGTTCCCTTTGTCTCTGGCCTACAAGTGCGAGGCGAACAAGTGTCTCTACTCGACGGACACGAGCGGGACGCTGTACGCGGACCCCGTGGACTGCGTGAAGGAGTGCCGGACGTCGGACTTGCAGAACGTGGACGAGGGCAGCGACCTGTCGGACGTGGCCAGCATGACGGTGGCCTCGTCACTCAACGGCACGTGCGCCAACTGCTCACTCGTGGTCTCGTCGACGTACAATTTCCCGCAGATGCTCGAGACTTTCGACCTCACGGCGGCGTCTGTGGCCTCTTCGGCCTGTAATTTCACGTGCGAGATCACGCTGGACACGCCGACGCTCTGGCTGCTGGAAGGCTCGACGTCTGATTGCTCCGCCGGCACCTCCGACACCCTCGTGGACTGCACAAGAGACGGCAACGCGACGATCATGTCGCTGGACGCTGACGCGCTCGGAGTTTTGATGGCAGTGCACAACAGCTACG
Organism: Phytophthora podocarpi; assembly: GCA_001314375.1. Taxonomy (NCBI): domain Eukaryota; phylum Oomycota; class Peronosporomycetes; order Peronosporales; family Peronosporaceae; genus Phytophthora; species Phytophthora podocarpi. The sequence goes on from KQ473452.1 coordinate 28,825, forward strand.
AGTTTCTGGTGGACCACGTCACGACGAGACTGGGCCCAGGCACGTTCACGGAGGACACGACGCTGTCCATGAAGTTCGACGGGACTGGGTGTCTCGCGTCGTCCACGGCTGCCAGCACCCAGCAGGCTTTCCAATTGGACCTGACGTCGAACTCGTACGAGCTCATTGGCTCATTCACAAAGACAGCAATGGAAGCGGACGACACCATTATTATGAGCAAAACGCCGGTGACGCTGAGTGTCACGAGCGGCGCCGTGCTGAGTGCAGGCGCGTTCTTCTTGCTGCGTGTAGCAAGCGACAAGGAGGAGGAGTTTGGAGATTTGATCGAGAATGTGTCCACGGCGTCAATGTTGCTACCAGACTCAGGAAGTTCCGCGTCCGTTGTTCTGGAGCTATTTGTTGGTACTTCCAACATTTCTTTTACGATTCCGGATTCGTTCACAGGAAGCGTCCAGAACGGCGACACGGTTAATATCACGTTCGGGACGTTCCGAAACCCGGCTAACAACTCGGTCGCTATCGACAAGGTGTACCTTTCGGCATATCAAGGCCTGGCATCGGCAGTTGATAACTCGCCTATCAAGTTCTACACGCTGGATGATGCAAGTCGATCACTTAAAGCCGCACCGCTGGACATTGTCACCGTGGTGGTGTACGGTGCATGCTTTTTGTTCTCGTTGGTAATCATCCGGTGGCACGGCTTGCCACTAACGGTGAACACGCTTTGGACAGATTTAGTAGCGATCACAGCGCTGTTTTCGTTCGCAGCGGCGACTGGTGGATATCTCGTGTGGGTCATTCAGCCGTCCAAGGCGTATGTTCACTGGTATACGGCGCAGTACTTCTTCAACACCGCGATGATTCTGTCGCTGTGCTTCCATTGGGCAACAGTGCTGTCGTTCAAGTGTTTCAAGAAGCTCAGTTTCACATCGCCTGTCGTGCTGGCGTACGTCTTGATCAATGCGTGCGTGCTGGCCTTCATTATCGTGGTGTCGGTTATGTCGGAAGAGAAACTGGAGTGCGTATACGACGTCAAGTCTACGTCGTGTTCGTCTGAGGAGGAGTGTGCGCTGTCGATTGCTGCTGAGGGCAAGATTGTTCGGTCTGCCATCGAAGACTGCGATATGGAGGCATTCTACTTGGCTTTTGGCACGGGTTTCATCGTCTACACGCTTATGCTGATGATACTTGGTTGCATGGTCATGAGCCGAGGGCGAACGCTTATGCTTAACGAAGACCCATCTGACGCGCGGATCCGCAAGTCTCTCACGATCTTTTACGCTATCATCGCTACGACATGTGTCCTCTACGTGTCGGCACAGGTTATCTACATCGCGCAGTATGTTTCGCACAAGGGCGAGGATAACCAGCTTTCGGACGTGGTGTGGTATATTTTCATTGTGTGGTTGCCACACAGCCTTCCACCGCTACTACTTCTCTTTTTGCAGTGGAATCCAAGCACAGAGAACTTCCGACAGGATGAAGCACCCTCGGTTGACCAATCTTCCAAAGAGGATGTATTCAACTACACCCCACGGTCGTCTGGATCGTCAAGCCACATGCCGTACTCGAAATTGTTGCGCGATCGCTTAAGCATGGGTGACTCGATGCTGAACAACGATGAGCCCGGCAGTCGATTACGTATCATTGTGCGGCTAAAACTACCGGCTTCTTTCGACCGTGCGTGCTTTGTGTCGCTTGATTTTTACTCGTCCAAGGAGACGATTACGTCCAGCAACTCGCTCCACAGTATCTCAAATGCTGCTGCGTGGAAATGTGTGGGCACTACGGAACCGGTCGGTGTAGCGGGTGAAACGGAATCAGTATTGACGACGGGCTCAACACACGCCATTTTCCCTTTTGTTGCCGTGTTGGAGGTACCCGTGATTGGTCCTGCGTCCAATACGTTGCTGCGCTTTATGGTGCACGCTAGTACGCTTGGAAAACGTGATACGTCTTCGCATTATCTGGACCGATCAAGTTCTAGTACGCGCAGTCAAGACACGTCTTCTAACCCTCAGCTGTCATTCCAGATGACAATGTTCCACCCCGTCCTGGAGTTTGTTACTTCCTCTCAGGCAGTGCTTGACGCAGCAGCGAGCGGCCACTCGTTGAACATCCACCCATCGGACGAGCACACGTGTGCTATCTTGGAGGAGTTCCCGTCGTTGCAGAGTGAAATCAACACTATCTTGATGGGTAACGCTAAGAACGCGGAGCTGAGTGTGCAGACAGTCATGATGCCTGGCGACATTTCCAACCGCGACGAGGCTGCATCCCACAAGAACATCGGCAATATCATCCGGTTCTTCCAATACGACACGGAAGATGGCGGCGGCGGTCTTGTTGTGGAGGATCTGCAGGAAAGTGTCTACTCAAATGCAATGCCACGCCAGTTGATGGAGTTGATTGCAGCCGAGCGTCAGGAGCAGACCGATCGCGCACGCGAAGACTTGCACAGCTTCCTCAATCAGAAGAAGGGCAAGCATAATATGGGTTTCTATGGTACATTGATCGGTCAGATCCAGGACGATACCGACTCTTCGCTTGCTCGCGAGTGGCTTGAGGATCGTGTACGACGACGCAAAGAGTATGTGACAATGCTGCGCAGAAACATCCAGTACCTGGTAAACCGCGACAAGCACAAGAACTACTTCAAGGCCAGTGTGGAGAAGAAGTCATCCGACCTGCGCTTCGTGCCGATTAACATGCACATCCAAGACCTACTCATTGGACCTACGAATGCGTTCATCAACGATGAAAAGAGACGGTCTTCGAAGGAGGTCTCTGCATACGACTTCACAACTGTTGGCGCGCCCGCAGCACACGTATACAAGTTCAACAAGGGTGGCATTCTCTCGTACCAGAACAGACGCAAGAAAATGGAGGCCAAAATTGCGGATGCTGACCTCGATCTATCCAAGTGGCCCGAGGAAGTGCGTGAATACGATGACCTTAAGTGGGATCTGCAGCTTCGCATGGATTGTGCGTTTGCTCAAGCTTTGGCGGCGCTCACGTGCAGTTTCGTGCGAAAAGTGGAAGTTGCGATTCAAAACCCAGATGTTGTCCGAGGCGAAGATATGCTGCGTCAGTTTTCCAGCCTTGGCTTCCTGTTCCAGGTGGAGTCGCTACTGTCCACGCATGGCAAGGAAATCGGCATGTTGGAAGATATGGCAGGTTCGGTGGAGCACCTGAGTTGTGTGGCGTTTGTGATTCAAGATGTCCGTGACAAGCCTATGAACCGTTTCTCGTTCCGCATGTCACGTCGCAAGGATGTTGCTGACGAGGCCGGTGTGGTGAAGGTTACGGTCTCAAACAAGACAGGGGCGAAGCGGTCTCACGTTAAGTACATTGTGACGGTCCAGGTCGCCACCAGCGAAGTGGAGATCCCCGAGCGCCTGGCCGCTGGTGGCGAGATCCGTGTGACGCCCGTGCTGTTTTCGCAGGGCATCAATGAAATGCAAACAATTGCCAACAACACCGAGCGCGCGAAGACGGAGTTGCAGGACATCATCAACTTCCGCAGTCTAAAGCCTCTCAAGACCTTCTGCGAGAAGTACCGTCGTCTTGTGGTAGCAATGCCTATGAACGGCTTGAGTGGCTTGTCGTCTTCAGGTCGTAGCCGCACCGGATCGCACCACTACAAGGCAATGTCTACCGATTCAACAATTGCGTCACCCTTGCACCTCACTCAGGACGAGGTAACGCAGGAACTGCGTGCACTCGAGACATGCATCAACGAGGCGGCACAAAGTCTGGTAAAGACGAAGCGCACGGAGATCCTGAAGCGTTCGTCGGACCTGTGTCGGGAGCTCGGTGGAGGACGTGTCACGGTCTGCAAGAGTGCCAAGGATCGTACAGCCATGTCGGTGACGTTAGAGCAGGTGCGTATCCTGCAGCGCCATCATGACCTGCCAACACATCGCGTTCCAGCTACGGTTTCCGTTATGCGTAGTCACGGTGTGCGTATCGAGAATGCGCTCAAGAATACGGGCAAGCGCCAGTTCGCCTTCAACAAGCTGCAGCGCTCGCTATTGCCCGAGGATTACCGTTGTCCTGACCAGGTGGGTGGCACGGGCAACGTCAGTTAGAGCGTGCGCGCCGCCACCCCAGTCCGCAAGAGGTCAGCCAGCTCAAGCTAAGCAAGTCCGCAAGGGTATACAGATCTAATAGTAATTTTGTGTTTCCATCTCAATGGTGTTGACTAGAGATCGTTAAAGTGCATTTGCGTCACGAAAGCTAGAGACTGAGTGGGGTTGCTGTTTGTTGTGCCAGGCACCTCGCTGCCACTGGTTTCCTTCCCCGCTACAGCAGCGGCCTTGGCAAAGAAAAGTTCGACTCCATGACTTGTTGGTGACGTTGCAAGGCGAGCGTCCGCCTCCAACTGATTGCGTTTTCGCAGTTTGGCCATCATTTCCTCGTCCGAGATGCCCTTCTCCGCTGCCACCTTTTGTTTCTCCGCCAACTGTATCAAACCAAGCAATTCGTTGTGAGTCTCATGTCGAAGAACAAAACAAACGTTAACATTCACCTCTTTCTTGCGTATGACTTCGGCGAAGTGACGGGAGCTGCTCATTTTCAGGATATCGCGTGACGGTACCAACACGTTCATTTGCACGCCGTCAATGTCCGATCCGGTCGCAGAGACTTCGGAGCGAGCTGAATCCGGCTCGTCGTCACTGTCAGCGATTGTGATGCCAATTCGAGCCGCCATCGACGAAGCCGAAGGTAGATTTAGCGTCGATGGTCGGACGCGGATGTTGTTTTCGTGAAGACGTGGGTCATTGTTTGCAGTTGGCGACCACATCGTGTTCCCGTCTTCCAGCAATTCAAGGTGTGCGTTGTTCCCCCCGTCCTCTGGGTTGTTCCCTTGCGAGTTCTCCTCGCTAGCCCCGCCATTGCCGTCTGCCCCAGCACCGTCATACTCACCGAAGCTGTTGACAGACGAACTCGACTGACCCACGATTTCTAGGATTTTGGTGAGCTTCAGCTCAGCCGTAACCAGATACCCTGCGTGCTCACCACCCGACATCAATGACACCATGGAACTTGTCGGTGTCATGCCGCTTCCGGTTGCACCAGTAGCACCTCCAGCGCCAAAGGAATTGTCAGTTTCTAGTACATCGTCAAAGGCTTGAAGCCGCCGTGCCAGACCGAATGATCCCTGTCGAACGGCTGACATCACTCCATCGAGTCGTTCGTAGGCTGATTTGTTCACCTTGAGTGAGGCCTTAGCCTGTTGAATTTCGCTCTCCAGCGTGTTGTACACTTCGCGGTTGAGTTCGATGCCTCCGATGCCCGAGGCTTTGAGCTCGTTGAGTTCCTGCAAAACCTGCTCTTTTTCCTGTCGTACCGCGATAAGACGCTCCTCAGCTTGTGTTTTCTCCTTGTCCAGCGACACGCTGGTAGCTGCTTGAGCAGCGATTTTCTCGACCACCTCACGCAAACACGAGGCCCCCATTGCTAGCTTCAGCTCGGCTAGCACGGCCTCGAAATCAGCATTCTTCTGTGACTTGACTAGGTTTGCAGCATGCAGAGCCTCATTTGCCCGCTCACGGTTCTCAATGCTCCGCAATAGTCGAGCTTCTTCTTCTACTGACAAGTCTCCACGCATCTCAGCAACCATCTCGGCGCGCTCTTGTGCTCGTTGCAACCGCCACAACTCCATTTTTTGTGAATTTCTCGCTCGAACCTCGTGATCTCCAAGCTCTCGTGCTCGTGCCTTCCGCTCTATTTGCATTTGAAGTTGAACCTCTTGCAAGAATTGCACAGCTCGGCTCTTCCCAACCTCGAGCTGTCTGCAAAGCATCTTCACCTCTTCGACTTCACGTTCGCTACTGTCAACTGCTGTGGCCATACCTGTCAATTGTGCGTCAACACGCAACTGCGTGGTTTGTAATCGCCGAATCATGTGCTCAAGCTGTCGACGCAGATGCATTTGCTCCTCCATGCTAGCCGTACACTGAGAGATGTGCTGCTTAATCTGATTATTCTTCTTGGAGACGGGCGTATTTTGGTTCTGCATCTTGTTGAGAGCTTCATTTTCCAGCTGTAACACGCGTAGCTCGTCCTAAACATCAACAAGAGAGATTAATTCATCATCGCTAGACACCGATTTTAGTCGGCTAAGCCGACTCACATACCAATAGTCCATGAAGCTCGCGCTGTCTTCGATCCACCATCAGTTTGAGTTCGTTGAATTTTCGAGCGTTCAGATGCACGCCGTCTTCTAAGCACTCAAGATCACGCTGACTTGAGTCGGTCTCCGGTGCTGCGTTGCTTCCACTTCCATCGTGCAAGCTTCGATTCGAGCTGGATAATGCACCATCTCGTCCAGGCAGCATAATAGGTGTGCTGGCCTTGCGTACAGCCTCCATCAGCTCTCGTTTATGAGTGATCTTCTTGAGTTTTTGAGTAACGAGACCGCTTTTGCTCCCATTCAAACCATTGCTGGAATTGTTACTCGAAAACATTTCGTAGACTCCCTGGGAGGACGTTTCTGCAAGCGGTAGGAGCCTCATTCTCCCGGTTAAGCCACTACGTTTCTTCGGTTGTTTGTCATTGCTCTTCAAGGGCGTGTTCTGTCACGAATACAAACTAGGTTATCTACCACACATAAGCTATCATTTTTCATAGATTAATCTACGACACGTACCCCTGAAATGTCTGTGAACTCGCTGGTCATGTTGTCAATGGAGCTCTCTGCCTCTTTTGCTTCACGTAGATGCACCCCACAGAGCTAGCGTTCCATGTCGATTCTCAACACGCAAGCAAAACGCTCGAAGGCCGGGAGACCAAATGGGCTTGGCAATTGAAACGACCACTGCAAGTAGCTTGATCGCCAGCAAAAAATAACTTGCGCCGTTGTGTTGTGTGGTAGTAAATGATAGAGGAGCATTCACTCTCGAAACAATCTTCAGTATGGTAGACTCTCCCAGCAAGAAGAAAAGCATGCCGTCGCCCATCCAGAAAATGGAGCTGGACTCAGCTACCAACATTTGGACTATTTGGTATGCGTCTCAATACGGCAAGTTGGAGCGTGTACGTTCACTTTTGGATCGCAATGCTGTTGCTTCTATCGACGTTCAGGAATTGGTACGTGAATGACTTTTGTTTAGGTTAATACAACGCTAACTGTGTTTGAGAATCTAATCAAATTGTCATTGTTGTCAGCGAACTCGTTGGAGCTCGCTGCATTTTGCGTGTCGGTACGGACACAGCCTTCTGGTAGAGTTTCTTGTTGCTCGAGGCTCCAACGTGGATCTACAAGATTGGGTAAGTCACAAGGGAAAATGGTACGAAAATTCTCAATACTAACAGAGCACTCCGTCAACCAGCAAGGAAACACACCTCTGCATCTGGCCGCTGGGTGGGGCGATTTGCAGTGTGTCACGTTGGTGTTGGAGGGTGGTGCAGACGTCCGACGACAAAGCAACATCGGCCATACACCACTGGAGGTTGCAGTCTCCTTAGCCCGCAAAGATCACATTCGCTTGCTGAAAGACTGGAAACCACTTGGTCTTAGCTCTGAAGGTTTGTGCTCTTCATACAGCGATTCTACCTATTCAAACGAAATACTCACATCGCCACGGTGTGTGTTGAAACAGAGCTAGCAAGCTACAGACAGCAACTTATTGACAACGACACGACACTCCGAGCATTTGAACGCGCTCTTGCGGAAGAACCAAATCCCGACATTCGGTTAGAACTCCAGGCACTCCATTTCAAGCGCCAACGCTTCGGTGAGAATCATCCTGGTCTTTTGAGGACGTACAGCAAACTCGTGAACCTTTACAGGTGAGTGATATTCCAGTAGAATAGTACGCAGGAAATGAATTATCCCACAGTGCCTCGAATGAAACAGGGAGGACAGAAAATTAGTCGATGCTTTCGCCACGGCTGACCAAGGACTCACATTGTGTGAGGCTACACACGGTCGTCGACATTTGGAGACGACTAGATGGGTCAGTGCGCTCGGTGAGTTGCTTCTACTACGTGGACAATGTGACCAAGCCATTCATTGCTTTGAGGAGGCACTCAACACTCTCATCAGGTGCGTGCTAACCTCATACACGATACTTGAGCACAAGATGCTGACTTGGAGGTTACTGGTACGCAGCTTGAAAGGAGAAGCTGATCAAGAGACGTCAATTGCACTGGAAAACTTGGCAATCGCGTGCAAACAGGCAGGGATGCTGGAAGCTACTGAAACACACTTGAAGACACATTTACGCCTGCTAACGGAGCGATACGGAGGAGGATACAACGCCCGACTATTCCATCTGAACGTGCGACTTGCATCAGTCTTTCTCGCCCAGGTAGGCAAGTTGTACCTTGCTCAATTAATCCCGGTGCTTATGCATGTTATTACGTCCTAGAAACGAGTGCAAGATGCTCGTGAGCTGTACGCGCAGTGCTTGCGGCATGCTGACAACCTGTTCGGAGCCTCAGACGACCACACTGTCACGTGCACGGATGCCATGGGCAAGTGCTGCTTCTTACTCGGCGACTTCCAGGTGCGTTATTGTAGCGGATGTTGCCCCGTGGCTTAACTGATTGAGGTACCGTGCAGGAAGCGGAGACCTACTTCAAACGCTCGCTAGCAGCAGTAATCCGTCTGCCAAGTCCAAGCGCCACCGCTGACAGTCGAGACACCCCGTCGTCCCCATCCAGACAGGACCTATTCCGCCGCGCTCAAAGCAACTTGGCCGTGGTAGCCGTTGCTGCGAGGTCTAGTAATGCAGTGCGCGCACAGCTTGGGCAGATGGGATACGGCCATGTTGAAGTGATCTAATTGCAAAACGGACTATAATTATGTGTAAATAGTCCTCCTGTCTCGATTTTGATTCACAAATTTCAATTGTACAAAGTACTGATCTCCTCGAAAATTCTACTGGCTGAAATTAACCGCAGTGAACCAACCAAAAAGTCAGCAACCTTCATTTTTGACACGTCTTGAATGGCTGCATCTAGAACAAATTATTCCTTTAAGTCAGTACGCGTACGGCCATCGTCTGGGGCCAGCCATTGAAACCCATTTGACCCAAGCGAAGACCATGTCGGAGAAGGCGCCCCATGTGCTGGGTGGCACGCGTCCCAACGTGGACGAACGGTTCCACCTGAAGGACGTAGACGAGAACGAGGAGAACGCGACGCCGGCACCGTCCATCTACGCGCTGCAGGCCGAGGACGACGTGCCGGAGGTGACGACCATGGAGAGTCTGTGCATGAACTGCCACGACGACGGCACCACGAAGCTGCTGCTCACCATGATCCCGTACTTCCGCGAGGTGATCCTCATGTCCTTCGAGTGCGAGCACTGCGGCTTCAAGAACAGCGAGGTGCAATTCGGCGGCAAGGTGCAGGAGAAGGGCGCCAAGGTCGAGCTCGAGGTCATGGACCAGGAGGTGTGACCGCAATTGCAGTGCAATGCCAATGTTCTACCTACCGTACCCTCTATAGACTTCTCTGACTTCGTGTATTGACTATTGTGCAGGACCTGAACCGTCAGCTGATCAAGGCCGACGCCGGTGTCATCTACTTCCCGTCGCTGGACTTTGAGATCCCGCGCGAGACGCAGCGCGGCAGCATCAACACCATTGAAGGTGTGCTGCAGAAGGCCATTGAGGACCTGCGTGAGAATCAGGAGCACCGTCGCGAGATCGACCCTGAGACCACCGAAAAGATCGACGAGTTCATTGCCAAGCTCGCGTTGATGTCTGCGGGAATCACGCTGCCGTTCAAGATTGTGCTGGACGACCCGTCTGGCAACTCGCACATTGAGAACCCGCACGCGCCCGCGGCCGACCCCAAGATGAAGGTCTCGCACTACTACCGGTCGGAGCAGCAGGATCTGGACTGCGGATTGCAGCCCGATATGTCCCACGACGCACCGACGCAGACCCCGCGTGTGCTGCCGCACCGTAACGAAGGCCTGGACAAGTTCGTGGAGGAAGCTAACATTGCCAAGAAGGAGGTGATCCAGATCCCTGCTGACTGCTTCGCTTGCCAGGCGCCGGGCTTTTCGTGCATGTGCATGACGGATATTCCTCACTTCAAGGAGGTGATCATCATGTCCTTCAACTGCGAGGCGTGTGGCTTCAAGACCAACGAGGTGAAGGCTGGTGGTGCCATTCCGCCCCAGGGTGAGCGCATGACGCTGAAGGTGGATGCGAGCAAGGAATCGGGTGTGCTGGACCGCGATATCCTCAAGTCCGACTCGGCGTGTGTCAACATTCCCGAGATTGAGCTGGAGATGGCACACGGCTCACTGGGTGGACTCTACACGACTGTGGAGGGTTTGTTGGACAAGATTCGCCAGAACATCGAAGAAGGCAACCCTTTCGCTGTTGGTGACAGTGACGGTGGCCGCTCGCTGCTGAACGCTTGGCTGGCGCGCCTTGACGCTCTGAAGCGCGGTACCGAGCCCTTCACGCTCATTCTGGAGGACCCGCTGTCCAACAGCTTCATCTACTCGCCGTTCGGCAGTGCCGATGACGATCCGTACATGACGGCGGAGAGGTTCACGCGCTCGGAGTACGAGGACGATGTGCTGGGTATTACAGACATGAAGGTGGACAACTACTCGGCTGACGCTGCTCTGGATAGCATCACCGAAGAAGAGGACAAGGCTGCTGAGCCCATCCGTAGTGACAAGGAGACCATGGGTGGCGGCCGTGCCATTGACCCGTCCAAGTACCACCCGAACCCATCGGCCGTCATGGAGGTGCGACAGCAGCAAGATCAGCAGAAGAAACAAGAACAGCAACAACAGTAGGATGAGGCTGCAATGGCGGGTTGTTCCAAGCAGAGAGGCTGGCAGAGCTCTTGCGATGAACATCCGCCGTTGCGAATACAAATGCACACCTCCAAATAGATGACTACTTTTTGCCACCATTTGTTTTTGTTCCGACCAAAATTTAAATCCAAAGTCAAATTACGTACGAGCCACATTTTCCCTCGCTTGTATCATACTACTGTAGTACCAGCATGGACGCCACGCCGGCGGCTGTAGCTGCGCAGCGGAGGACACTGCAGCCTATACAAGTGGACGTGGTGGTCCGTGTCCGTCCGCTGCTTCTCCATGAACAGCAAAAAACCGTCGCTGTCCGTATAAAGCCCGGAAAGGAGCAGAATCCCAGTACATTGACCCTCTTCTCGCCCGATGTGGACCCCATCGCCTATAACTTCATAAAATGCTACAACGAGAGCGTGACACAGCGCACATTGTTCCAGCAAGAGATTTCCCCAGCTGTGGACCAAGTTTTCGCTGGAAGAACCGCAACAGTGTTGGCGTACGGAGCTGCGGGAGCCGACAAGACCTTCACGATGGAAGACAGCGAGCAAAGCGTCGGCGTCATCCCGCGCTGCATCAGGAGGCTCTTGAGACTAGTCGAGGAGCTGCAATATGAGTGCGAGATCTCAGTGTCTTATGTCCAAATCTACAAAAACAAAGTGCAGGATCTACTGGCAACTGGAGACGCCACTAGTTCCTCGACAGATCTCCCGAGTCTTCAGCAGTTTGATGGATCGGAGGGCGTGCAAAGTTTGACCAAGATTTGCGTCACAAATGCATCGGAGTGGGAGCAATTTTACGAGCGGGGAAGAGCTGCACGTGAAACTGGTGCAGCGTGGAGCCACAGCATTTTGATGGTGCATGTCCGCACGGAAGATAAGCTCAGTGGTCAGACGCGCGACGGCAAATTGCATTTGATCGACCTGGCAGGCTGTGGACGTAATGCGAGCAGTGGATCAAGCCTTGAGGAAAGTAATTCGAGCTTGCTTATGCTGGGAGACGTCATATCGGCGCTAAATGTTACGGGCTGTAGCCTTCCTTCTCGTGGAAGCAAACTCACGCAGTTCCTACAGGATAGTTTGGGCGGCAGCAGTCATGTGGTCATGATCTGCAACGTATCTCCTTCAGTTTGTATGTTTCTAGAAACTCAGAGAACCCTCAACTTCGCACAGGAAATTCAAGAGATATCGGTGGCCAAAGATACTTTAACCCCGGCGAAAAGCGGCCATGTGGCAGACTTACTTCAGAAATCCCCGTTAACACCAGCATCAATCATCAGTAAGGGTGATGGCAGTCATATGAAGACGCCATTGAGGTCTACATGTAGTAAGAACGCAGAAATTACGTTCAAGGCGTCGAAGGTTGTCAAGAGCAAGAAACGTCTCATTGTGTATCCTATGGCGCAGAGAGATTCTGAAAGTGGTGAGATTGCTGGAAGCAGTGGCAAGGTGGAATTGACGATGGAAGAAAAATTAAGACGGTGGAAACAATCTAAGCAGAACACCTCGCAAAGTAAGAAAATCAGCTTTGGAGGATGTGAGCGCAATACTGCAGGAAATACTGTACGCGCTGGTGGTATCAAGAGGAAACTCACAGAGACTACGGCAATTGGTTGTCTTAGCAAGATAACTACGACCAAGTCTCAGATCAGAAATTTGCCGGTGCACAAGAATCCTCGATCATCTGTAACCGGCCAGCACAAATCGCCAGTATCAACAGCATCTCCCAAGTTCGTGGCATCTAGCTCCAGATTGGTGACCAACGTGAAAACTCATCGTCTGTCCGAGTCGGTCAATTGCAGCAAGACGCCAATGTCAGCCCCAGAGGAGCACATTTCGAATGGGAGTGCCGAGTGTCCTATTGTCATCGATGATGATATTCCTACCATAGTGAGCCAAGACCCGCCAAAGCCACGTAGTCCTGTGGCGAAAGAAAAGGTCGCTCCGGCCCCTAAGAAAAATGACCAAGATATGTCTATTCCTACTAGTCAGCCTCCGCTAAAACCGAGTGTCACTGCGAGTGAGAAATTGGCACCAATGCCAAAGGAGAATCGAAGAGAGATGCCTACCGCATTGAACCAGGATCCGCCAAAAAAGAGGCCAACGTCGGTACCAGTGCTTAACCAAAATGATAGAGAGGTGCCGATCTCAACCAACCAAGCTCTCCCGGAACCAAGTCCTATTACAAATGGAAAACCTGCTATGGACAAAGAGAATCAGACAGAGCTGTCCGTCCAACAAAACCAAAACCTGCCAACGCCGGTGATTACCGTGGAGAAGAAGTCGCCAGAGCTACTCGCCAAGGACCTTATCAGGGTCGCAATCGGCTTTGAGAAGAGGCATCGTATGGCCACCGCTTACAGCATGTTCAAGCGGGCATGCCACATCCTCCCCAAGAAAAGCTCCAAGCTGGCCGAACGACTAACGCGCCTAGCAGATAAATGGCCAGCGGCAGTGGCTCAAGTTCCACCTCAAGAATGGTGCACCTCAGCTTACATATTGAAAGTTCTCAAGCTGGATCTGCTGGCCGTATTAAATCACGGCACTACGAAGGAGCTCACGGAGCTACACACGATCGGTGCCAAGCGGGCCGAGTTGGTGATCGACAAGCGACCTTTCCAGCAGGTAAGTGGCGTGAGAACTCTCCTATATGCACAATTAGGACAACTCTAACCTAGTGTGTTGCTTGTTCCCCTCATGATCAGCTTGAGGAGCTTCAAAGGGTACCAGGCATCTCGGCCAACGTGGTTGCAAGACTCTACGAACATCACACGAATTGGAAAAACCACCAGAGACTATAACGCCATTCAATCCGAAATGTCAGTCAAGTTGCAGTTCTCACACGTCGCATGATCCAAAGTGTAGCCATCTTACACATCCTTCTCTCTCATTCGCTAAAAGCACGTCATTCTGAGCAGCTACGCACTGATCAACGATCCCGAATGGCGACGGCATGGCAGCTCCAGGAGCAGGAGGAGGCTCGGCGTGTGCGAGGTCTTCTGCAGCAGCAGCGACAGGAAGACGAGGAGACTCGGCAGCTGCGTGTGGGATTGCGTCAGCATGGAGCTCCTCGCTGGGACGACGTGCGCACGGACGCCAGCTTCGTGGAGCGCAGTCGCCGCCGCAAACCTGGCGCCATGAAGGCTCAAGAGCGCTATCTGCGCCGTGACGTGCACTGCGGCGTGGCTTCCTGTGCTGCGTGTCGCTACGCGCGTGCGTTGCTACCGGTTCAAGTGTTGCCGAGGGTGGACGAGGGGGAATATGTGGTGCCCGACGCCTTCAGCCTGCTGCAGTGCATGGAGCTACTGGAGGAGCAGACGCTCTTCGGTCGAGCGGCTCCACGCGTCCTAGTACTGGAAAGTGTGCTGCAAGCTGCTCTGAGACTGGCGCCAAGTCGCGATGCCTCAAGGCTGAGAAAATTCTTCCGAGGCGAAGACCAACGCACGGACGGGGCGGTGAGGCTCTATCTCTTCCCGGATCAACACCATGCAGAGACTTTCGTGGAACCTACGGCCATACAGGAAGTGCAGACGATGAGAGATGATCTGGCGCTGCTGAAGACGGTAGAGTGGTATGTGACACAAGAGCACTTGCCGTCAACGGCACACGTGGTGTTCATGACGAGAGATGTCGACGCACCAGTGAGTGTGCAACTTGCTGCTTCGGTGAATGCCCAGGCTGTCACGTGCGAGACGTTCTTGGCGGAGAGACTCCCGAGCCACTCGGCGGATACGGCCTTCTTGTTGGAACTGGCAGCTAATACGGCCGAGGCGGTGCGGTATGAGGAAGCGCAGCGCCTTCCGGACGAGAACGGCAACGTGGTCGGCTCGCAAGCAGAGTTTGCGCCACACTTGAAACCTGCCCAGCTGGAGGAGTTCTTGGCACAGTCTTCTTCTCGAGTACTGGCTGGAAAACTCGAAGTGAGCACACACAATCCGATGGAAGCTTATGTGTTGGTTGAGGGACCTCATGCGACCGAGAAAGTTTTTGTGTTTGGACGAGCTGCGATGAATCGCGGCGTTCATGGAGATCGTGTGGCAGTGGAGATACTTCCCAAAGCACACTGGCGTGCACCGCAGAGTGACCGATTGTTGGTACACTACACACTAGACGAAAATGAGCACGAGCACGAATCTGATATTGTTAAGTCGGAGGTTGGCGAGCAGGAGGATGGAGCGATCCCAACAGGACAAATTGTGGGTATTCTGAGCCGCTCGCCGCGGTATCATGTGGCTACTGTAATTGCTTCAACTGTAACTGCTGGAGACGACTACGCGCTTGCTGTGCCGATGGATTTGCGACTGCCCAAGATCCGCTTGCGCTCACAACGACTTGATGTGCTGCTAGACAAACGACTAAAGGTTGTGATTGACAGCTGGGCTGCTGACAGTTCATATCCAAATGGACACTACGTTGGGATTCTTGGTGCCCCCGGAAGTTTACAGACGGAACTTAGCGCACTACTCGTGGACAACGAGGTGGAGGAGGCACCTTTCAGTGAAGCCGCCTTGGCTTGTCTCCCGTCAAGTGATGAATGCCTAATTGACATCGAAGGCGGTTGCGTGGCTGAGTGTTCAACAGCAAAACGACCGGCTCGGTGCGGGCTGCTAAACTGGAAAGTTCCTGATGTGGAGGTTCCACGGCGTCGGAATCTGCGCAAAACGCACCGCGTCTTCAGCGTGGACCCGCACGGTTGTCAAGATATTGATGATGCCATGTCAATTCAACGCTTGCCCAATGGCAATGTGGAGCTTGGCGTGCACATTGCTGATGTGTCCTACTTCGTTGAGCACGGTTCGGCATTGGACCTAGAGGGCAGACGTCGCGGTACAACGGTGTATTTGGTGGGGCAGCGGCTTGATATGCTTCCTTCCGTGCTCAGTGCTGATTTGTGCTCTCTTCATGAGAACCGAGACCGTTTTGCAGTGAGTGTCATGTGGGAGCTGGACGGTGAGACTTTCAATGTCGTGGAGAATTCAACGTGGTTTGGGCGCACTATCATCCGGAATTGCTCATCGATGACATACGAGCAAGCCCATCGCCTGCTGCAGGGCGTAAATGCCGATGCCGATGACTCACCGCGAGTGGGCTCAGCGAGGTCGCAACCTCCCCCGGTTAAGCACGTCGAGGGTGTAGCGGGAGGTCGTATTCCGTTAAAACTCCAACAGCATATTCGCGAGGACCTTCGCATTCTTACTGATGTGGGTCGTCGACTAGGCCGTACGCGTGGCGCGCATGGCGGTTTGGATCTGTCGAAGCAGGAGGAGGTGCGATTTTCCCTGAACGTATCAGAGCTGGGCCAAGAAGACGTGGAGATTACAGTGAAAGAGAGTTTGGAGATCCATGGCACAATCGCCGAGCTTATGATTTTCGCGAATTCGACTGTAGCTCGCAAGCTTGTGGAGCGTTTTCCGACCCACGCACTGTTACGTAGGCACCCTCCGCCGTCCGGAGATCGGTTTACGCAGCTGGTTCAGCTTGCTAAAGCACGTGACGTAGTCATTGACGCCACGAATAATTTCACGTTGCAGCAGTCACTTGCGGCAGCGGAACGCTCGGGGCGCATGGACAGCAAGACCATGTCACTACTGAAGTCTCTTGCGGTGCGTGTCATGACCGAGGCAGAATATGTGAGCTCGGGGGCAATAGCAGCAGGAGATGCAGCAACATCGAACGGCGACGTCACGCGGTTTGCACACTATGGCCTGGGTTTGCAATACTACACGCATTTTACGTCGCCTATCCGCCGGTATGCCGACGTCATCGTGCATCGCCAACTTTTAGCGTCAATTGCAACTCCAAACCCTCCTCAGAACTCGGCATTACAACGACCTGTGACCAACATTTCAACACCGTTGGTGCTTCCTAAGACCCTCGCCCCCTCCGTGTTGGAAAGTGAAGAGGACTTCCTCGATGATCTCATCTCGTCGGTCGACAGCCAACTTCAAGTAACTTCCACTGTGTCAGCTCAAAATGAAGTGACTTCTGCTACAGTTGACGAGGCGATCAAGGATGGAGATAACCTCTTCCCACCAGAAGAGTTGGTGCCACTAGCACGGCACCTCAACAAGAAGAACCGACAAGCTAAGCTTGCGGCACATGCCTGCGATGCGTTGTTCCTGGCCCTGTACTTCAGCAGTCACACTGTGAAAGTGCCAGCAATTATTACGGCTCTCAAACAGAACGGCTTGATCGTGTACGTCCCAAAGTACGATCTTCGCGCTCCAGTGTATCTGCGCGATAAGAGCGGTGTCGTGCAAATGGACCCCCTGTTGCTTGGCGTACGTATTGTGGACACAGACCCGGCCACTGGGGCGTTTGCTGGAACTGAGTGCATTCGGAGAATCCCTCAGGCGCAGCTAGTATGGGACGACACCGAACGCAAGACCCTTGAAGTTGTGGCCCCTGACGATAAACGCACTGTGTTTCACATTCTGGACGAGGTGGAAGTCCAGGTGTCATGCGACCTCACAGCTTCAGGTGCTCGAGTGCCACAGCTCCAGTTGCTCCTGGTCGGGAGAGCAAGTGTTACGCGCAAAAGGCACATCGCGTCGTCACTTTCGGAGCTGCAGCGCGTTGTTCAAACCAAGAGTGAGGCCGACAACGTCCCGAATTCCCCGATTAAAGTTAAAATATCGGAGCCTGGCACCGTTGATGAAGAGTTCTCGGCAACGAATCTGTACCAGCTTCTGTTGAATGCTCCCAACCTCTCTCCATCAGCGAAGAGCCTTAGCCATCGCAAGCCGATACCGGAAGAAGAGGAAGGAAAGATGAAGAAACCTGGTTTCAAGCGTCGAGGTCCTGGACGGCTGGTCTTCGGAAACTTCTCAACCAACTCGCGCCGCCACTACCAGCACAAGCTCGCACAATACATGGACGAGCGAACGGAGGCGCGTGAAGAGGAGCTCAACATTCAGCGCCTCGCTAATGGTTCCTCTGCGATGACCTCGGCGCAAGAAGCTCGGCGTGCTGAACGTGAAGCACTCGTTCGCACGCAGAAGTTAGCTGCCGAGAAGAGACACGACCGAATCAACCGGCGTAACAAGGCCGGCAAGTAGATAGGTTCCGCATTCTTCTTGCAAAGAGTTTCGAGTCACTGAAACAATCTCAATGGATACAAAACGATGCCCAACAGGGTGATTTTTCTGCAGTTGCTAGCCCCTCAGGCGATCTTTATCTCCTCCCGTGCTGCTGTAGTAATTTGTGATTGAATCTGTATACCTGCTCACTCGCGCCTGTCTACAGTTCAGTCTCCTTGATAGGGGACTGGACGTTGCCGCTGATGTACTGTGCTGTCGAAAGGAAGCCGTTCTCGTCCACGCTGTCCATTTCTGAGTCATCACCGTATCCCTTGCGGTTCATCATCGCCACAAATTCCTCAAAGCTGATGACGCCGTCCCCGTTCGCATCCACATCGTTGATGACTTCCTGCGCCTGCTCTTCGCTGCCCATGAACTGCACGAGGTCAGCCTTGTTAATCTGACCCGTGTTCGTAGTGTCGAAATAATTAAATGCGTTGATGAGGTGCTCCTTCTGGTTGGCCAGGTTCCGCTTCATGGTAGCGGCCAGGAACTCCGGGTAGTCGACAAGTCCGTCACCGTCAATGTCGATGCCCTTCACGAGTTCCAGCACCTCCTCCTCAATCATGCCGAGGCCAGTGTCACGCAGCGCCTCCGCCAGCTCGGACACCGTGATCACACCGTTGCCGTCCGTATCAATCGCCATGAACTGGTTCTTGAGCTCAGCAATCTCTCCCTCCGTGGCCAGGTCGGCAATGACTCCAAGGGCCGCCTTCTTCAGCTTGTTGTTGCCCGTAAAGCGCTTCAAGCTCGAGAAGATGTTGGGGTTCAGCGTCATGCTCGATCTCGGCGCCGATCCAGAGATCCACGGGTGACGCAGCACCTCTTCAGCCGTCAGTCGCTTTGACGCGTCCACCAGTAGCAGGTGGCTGATGAGGTCCTTGGCCTCGTTGCTCACGTTCGTCCACTCGGGTGAGTCGAAGTCGTAGCGTCCAGCACGAACCGAAGCGAAGATCTCCGGGTCCGTGTCGCCGTAGAACGGCGGGTATCCGCACAACAAGATATACATGATGACGCCGATACTCCACAGATCACAGGACTTGTCGTAGTGGCGTCCCAGCACCTCGGGCGCAATGTAGTAGGGCGTGCCCACCCGCGTGGTCATGACGCCCGCACTTAAGCCGTCGTCCATGCGCGAGAGGCCAAAGTCAATGACCTTGAGCTCTGCGTCCTCCGCCTTGGTCGCGAACAGGAAGTTCTCGGGCTTGAGGTCGCGGTGGCAGATGTCGCGGTCATGGCAGTGCTTGACAGCGTCGCAGATCTTGCGCACCAGCACAGCGGCGTCAGCCTCGCTGTAGTGGCCGCGCGCGATGATGCGGTCGAAAAGTTCCCCGCCCGTGCAGAGCTCTGTGACCAGGTGGAGGTGGCGGTTGCCCTCGCACACGTTGTAGAGCTTGATGATGTTGGGGTGGTCCAGCGTCTTGAGGATGTTGATCTCGCGCCTCATGGTCTCCGGCCGGCTCACTTTGGCCTTGGGGATGGTCTTGATGGCCACCTTCTCGCCCGTGGCCTTGCTCACGCCCACGCGGACGGTGCCGTAGTGGCCGTGGCCCAGCTCCTTCTTCTCGATCTCGTAGAAGTCGTTCACGTCGCGCAGCTCGCCCGTAATCTGTTGTAGCAATCAATCAGTCAGTCAATACACTAGGTAGATAGGTAGTTAGGACCTTCACTCTTACCAGTTCTTTGAACGCCTTGCGCTCGCGCGTCTGCGGGTTGCGGCGCACGGCGGCGGGCGCGGCGGGCGGCAAGGGAGCGGACGTCGCGGCTGGTTGGGCGGTGGCCTGCTGCTGGGCTTGTGTCTGCGCCTGCTTCTGCTGCTGCGCGCGGCGGTGCGACGCGTTGTTGCGCTTGCCGTGCGGACGCACGTTGGCGGTGCCGCCGGCGTTGCTGCTGCTGCTGTTGCCCATGATGCAGGGGGGCTGCGGAATCTCGAGTGAGGGAGCGACCGGGTGAGTTTTATTGTTTTTAGTCCCTGGAAAAGCAGAGGTCCAAAAAGTGATGGGTACAAAATGGACAAAAACGTAAAACACAAAATCCGGCAAAGTATCCCGTGGCAAAACGTGCATTGACGACGGACGAGTTGTGGCAAGATTACCTCCACGGCGAGCGAAGTGATGGTTGTTGTCAAGTGATGAGCAGTTAGTTCGCACAGCTTTTATTAAGCCACTGGAAGTTGCTGTGGAATGTGTGTACGGGTTGAATTTGCATCTCGAAAGCGAGACCGTGCACAGTTTTCAATCTAAGCATAGTTTAATGTGGGCGGTAGTGAGCTTGGCAGCAGCAGACGGCTAGACTGATATCGTAGCCTGAAGTGGTATGCAGGATAGAGTTCATGATGAACTTCATCTCTCTGGGTGGGTGCAACAACTACTTCGAAGTATTAATACTACGTAGTACTACGAAGTACAAAATACTACATGTAATAACGTCTGTACATGTCTTTTGACTTGCGCGTTCATGGTTTTCAAAGCGCGTGGCGATCGCAATACACTATTAATACTTCGAAGTACTAAAGGAATGAGGACACACGAACAGCACCACCTTGAATCAAAATCCACTTATCTTGCGATTATGACTGGGACGTTACTGTGCAATGATTATGCCCGGCGATGAAGCCAATTGCGCGACACCAACGAACTTGTCGCGCATGGCTTCATCACTCCGCGTAAACGGAGTTTGCAGCCGCACTATTAAAGCTCACTGCGGCGGAGGCTGTTGTTGCTGCTGACCTGCGCCTTGCACGTGGTTCCAGGGCAGCAGCGTCTGCAGGAACAGCAGCAGCGGGTTGGCATCGGCCGGCAAGTTACCCGCCTCGAACTCCTCCTGCGCCCGAGCAAGCGCAGCGAGTGCCTCGGCATCCAGTGGCTGGCCGTTCTGAAGCTGCGGTGGCTGCAACATCGGGTGGTCCGCAGGCAACGTGGTGATCTCGTCCGAGTAGTCTAGCGGTCGCATACACGGAAGCGGTCAAGTGTCAGCTCTGCATTTGCTGCCACACATTCCGCTGTTCGTCTCCTTACCTGCAGTGACAGCGCGAAGGTACTTATGCAAACACGTGGGCAGCTCCAGCACTTGAGGGTTTGCAGACACCAGCGCCGGCGAGGCAAGAGCGTGCTGCGCACTACGAAGGAGGAACGTCTGCGCGTCATTCACCTTCCAGATAGAGTGGTTCCTCGTGACGTAGATGTCCAGCAAGTGCTGGAGCACACTGAGTTCTCCATCAACACTACGAGCATTGGCAAACACATGACTCGACAAGATCGGCTGCCACGAAGCTGTTGCACGCAGCAAGTGTAAGAATACTATCGAACCAAGAGAGAGTACCAAGCAATTTCAACATACATGAGGACGGGTTGGCAGCAATTTTCTCCAGGAGCGGCTTGAGCATCGTCGGAAACTTGAGCAGCGCTGCGGCCAGCAGATCCTTGGCTTCGGTCTCGTTTCCTAAAAAGAAACTGTGGCATACCACACACAAACAAATTAGATTGAGTCTTGGCCTGTCTGTTAGTTATCCACCCCTGGGCCATGCTTACTGGGCGAGAGCAAGCGAAAATTGTAGGTTTGGTAGCGCCACAATGGTATCAGACGCGCCTGAAGAAGCCTTCTTGCCGCCAATCTTCTTCGACCCGGTGTCGCTGCTAGCAAATCGATCTACTGCAGGAGTCTTGGAGTCGAACAAGTCGATTAGGAACTGGCATTGGCGAGACGTCAATGCGTAGTAGTCGATCGCCAAAAGCACGTTCAAGGGGTCCCCTTGAGGGTCCAGACTGAGCAGTAGTTTGGCTGTTTCGAAGGCACTTCGCATGCATCCGCGTCGTCCAACTTGCTTCATCAGCAGAAACAACGTCCTGAAGAAGCCCGTGTTGTGCTCCGTTTGAATGTCCATGCGACAGTTTCCCTTCGTGACATCGAACTGGTCAGCCCACGCAAGCTCTAGCACGTACATGCATCGCTTGATGCAGTCGGTTGCCTGGTCCATTTGACCATGGTGCTGGAACACCTCGCTCATCGTGAGCAACGCATCAATGTGGTACGGGTAGCGCTGCAAGAAATGAGCGATGAGGTTCGGGTCGTGCGTCCGCTGAAGAAGCTCAAATTCTTCGTTCAACTGTCAAGGAGTCAGGCAGCACGTAGCACGTTAGTCAATGCCACATCTCGAATCACAGCACCCGGGCAGTTAACTTCAACCTTCTTGTAAGCCATCGACCACGTGACCTCAAAGTAATTGCACAAGCTGTTCCAGCCAGCACCCTTAGGCTTGTTGGAGCGTGTCCAGCGAATACCACCCCCAACAAACGTAGGTGGACGAGGCCATTCATCCAAAGGTGACACCATCATCACCTTCTTCGCCGTCACTCTGGCACTCCTGGACGTGCGTGAACACAGCATTTCTGTCAGATTTGCTCGCTCAATGTAGCAATTCAGAGACTGTTGCCTTATCGTACCGAGGGTCTCCACGCTTTCGGTTGTTGCTATGGCCGCCTTCCTTCACCTGCAAACATTAGTCAGTCACATGAAGCACGATAAGATCGTAACCGTGTCAACCACGCCACCCCAAGTCCAAGACTCACCCCAAAAATGCGCTTCATCTCCTTGTCGGCATTCGCAAACTTGAGCTGCACGCCGAAAAGCGACTGCTCCTGCTCATTGCGAATGGAGGTGGCTTCGCTAACACCCAAGTTGCTTGCTTCCGCCGCCAACGCGTCCAGAATGTCGTCCACCGACTGCTTCTCCTCGTCCTCCTTGTCATCCTCCTTGTCACTCCCCGTTCGACCTTTCTTCTTGCCCTTCTTCTTGTTTTTTCTACAGCACCAATCGCATCCTCAGTAAGCACGAATGGCGTCTCAAGTTGGCAGCGTCTCTCTCACTTCTTCTTCCCCTTAGGCGGCTCCGGAGCCACAACCACCGGCTTCTCCACCTCCTCCATTTCTTCTTCTTTCTCTTGATCTTCTTCCTCTTCGCTGTCGTCGCTCTCGTCCGAGTCGGAGTCGGCTAGAAATGCAAAGCCCACATTGGCAGGCCTCTTCTCCTCCAGCTCCTCTTCCTTCTCCGATTCCACTTCCTCGTCGCTGGTGGCGTGGGTGTCCACCTCACGCTCCTTGGCCAGACGTTTCGCTTGGCGGGCAGACCTGGCGGCAGCACAGAGAGACGTTTGAGGCAGCGCTCATGGGATTGATACGTACATGCGTCACTTACATTCAGCGTTGTAAAAAATGGGGGGGGTCGTTTTTTTTGGGGTTGTGGTTTATTCACACGACCCACCCACCCATCGTCCTAATTTCTAGGCTTTTTGGGGTTTAAANGAGCGGCAGCTGATCCATCGTCAACAGAACTCCATCGATACGGGGATATTGCCCCCAGCTCTGGCTCTGACCCATCCACGTCTGCTACCTACGACACCGGATTTGTGCCCTCCAACACCGGAATGGGCACCTCCAGCGGCGCAACCACCACCGGAATGCCCGGTGTGCTTGGACCCGGTGCAAAGTCCGCTGAGGTGTGTGCAGTGCCGTAATGCTTATTGCACGGCCTGTATACTTACTCATATTGCGGTGCGTGACGATAGAGCCATGTGTTCAATGTGCCGTGCGCCTATTCTGTCGAATGGTCTGGTAGAGGACCCCGTACAGCCACCACCACCACCATTCACACCACCTGTGCCGCCTACGTGCTCCACAAGCCGCACTCGACGACGCGTCGCCCGATACGGCGCTTTTACCGCAAGCACAACCCTCGATTTATCGGATTCAGAGGCTGTCGGCACTACAGCCGCTGGGGTCAAGAGTGCGAGGGCCATCACAAGCGCCGGGTGGTCGACCTTTGAAGCGCCATCCCGGTGGAGTAAACCACAGTGCAAACTGCATCTGGAACTCGTGTATCTTGCTCTCGCTGAGGGCTCTTGGGAAGCGCGACGTGATCGGCTGGGTTTGAGACGCTTGGTGCACTTCTGCTGCAAGTGGTGACGAACACGCTCGATGTGGGTTTCGCCCATGTGGTGGATGATTTTCTCGCACTTCCGGCATGAGACGATGCCATCCGCGACAATCACCTCCTTCCATGCCGGATCGTTACGGCGGCCACGTTGCTTTACCGGCTGGGTCAGTCCAGCTTGGGGTGGCGATACACTCAACATCGGGTCCGAGTTGGGCGAGCGCGGCGAATCTTGGGTGTCAGAACGACTAGGACGACTTGAGCGAGATCATGGGCTCACAGGAAGCGTGCTGGGGTCGATGACGATCATAGCTGGTACTTGGTTCAGATGAAATCCGAGAATGAGGATATGGCAAGCTGGCGCGAGCAGTTGTTCGCGGCTCGTGTTTCACGAGGCCCTCTGGAGGAATCACTGGTGACGGAGGAGCGGTTCACATTTGCAATAGTGAAATCTAGTTATGCCAGGACCGAACTGAGGTTAACTAACCGTCTTAGAGAGACGGTTAGCGTTGTGTGAGGCTTCTAGGAGCCTCGGTTACTTGTCCGACGCGCTACCAGTGACGACAAGACAGCCGTGACATTGGTATAATTGGTACACCGTGCCAAATTTTTATATTGCGTTTTGTATTGGAAAATGACGTCATTCTAAAATAAAACCCAATCATTTTATCCCACCCACCTTCCCGTCTTCAAAAGCCCGGGGTTTTACAACCCTGCTTACATTGTCCTTTAGATCAATTATTGCTTTACGCAAAAAAAATTCCGATTCTAGGCCAACAAACGGATCAAAACCAGGGATTGAAAGCGGAAATTGAAGTTTATAATTGCTTTTGGCATTTGGTATGCTCGCCACTGCTAGTCATCGCTAATAGCGGTGGCGAGCTGGCAATCCATGCGGGCGTACTGCACGCTGCCCAGCAATGCTTCGGGAAGTTCTTCTTCGGTCTGGCCTTCGACCACAAAGCCCATGTTGACCGCAAAGCTGGTCGACTGTGACCGGCAAAGGGACGTGATGTGCTTGGCGATCATGTCAGACGAGATGTCCACGTGCACTTCGAGATAGGTCGGTGTCTGGTAGTACGTGGTATTGATGGCCTTGGCGATGATGCACGGAGTAGTGCCAACGCTCTTCCGGATGACCCACGGGCCGTCGACAATAGTCGGAATCAATTTGAAGCGGGCGTTACGGAACTCGTCGTCGCTGTTTAGGAATCGCTCCCACAGTTGTTCAGCCTCCGTGGGGCCTCCAGCACCAGCACTCTCGGTCCTTGCAAAGTACTGCACGGTAGCGACCAACGGACTGCCAGGAATAATGAGCGTCACGACAAATAGTTTCGGCATGTCGTTGCCGAATTTGGCCATCGCCTTGCTCGCGAAACTTTTCTTGGAGCTACAGACGTGCATCAGCTCCTCGTGCGTGCCCTTGAACGACTCGAACCACACCAGCTCAAACACTACAGAGGGCACAACATCATTAGCGCGGCAAATTCGGCAAAGAACACCATCGTGCTAACCGCATACGTACGAGGCGGTGCACCAGTCTCCTTGATTTTGTTCTGGAGGTAAGTCTTGGAGCGCAACTTGAACTGCATCCAATCAGGTTGAGACCACAGTTTCCGAAGTTGCAGATTCTGGGTCGTGCAGCTTTCAGCCTGCGTCTTCCACGACTTGACTGGGACGGGAGTGTGTTTTACGTACTTGGGGGCTTCGAAATCTACTCGGAACCACCAACAATCGTATCGTTAGTCGTCGGCGGATCATCACAGAGGTTTCCACAATTTGAGTTGGTACGTTGCTGTATCCGAACAATATTCAACGGTAAATGTACCCTTCATGATCGTAGGGGTTAAAGGGCGAGGTATGAGTGGAATTTGGTGTTTCGTGAAGTGACGATGCTAGAACTAAACTAAAAGCAACGACAGGAATGGTCTTCACGTCCTCGGTAAATAGATGCGCTGCATCCGTTACTGACGTGTCAACTCCTAGCTGAATTGATGCCTTCGCTTATGACAAAGGTGTACGCCACCACATTATGTCGCAGCACTAACGACTGGAACTGCGATGATAGATTTTTACAATATTCATTATTAGTTGGTTCTTCTCGGCACCACTTGCGTCGATTGCTAGTCTGCGATCGTGGTTGAAATGGACAGGTCGAGGTGGTTATACTGGATGCACCCCAGCAGCGCCTCCGGTAGCTCAGCTTCGTCTTGACCTTCAATAACGTACCCCACGTCGACTGTGAGTCGAGTCGAGTGCGAGCGGCAGAGTGCTGTCACGTGCTTGGCGATTCTGTCGGAGCAGATATCCACCGTCACTTCAAGATACGCTGGCGTCTGATAGAACGTCGTCTCCAACGCTTTCGAGATAATGAGCGGCTTGGCGCCTACACTCTTCCGGACCAGCCAGGGTCCGTCGTGGACGGTAGGCACCAGCTTCAGACGCTCCTTGCGGAAGGCATCGTCACTCTCGAGGAATCGTAGCCACAGAGCATTGGCCTCGGACTGCGGCGCGTCGCCGGCTCCTGCGAAATACTGCACCCCCGCTACGACAGGACTGCCTGGTACGATGAGAGTGACGACGAACAGGGGCGGAACGTCGCTGCCGTACTTGGCCAGGGCCCTACTCGCGAAGCTCTTCTTGGACTTGCACACGTGGTGGAGCTCCTCGGGAGTGCCACTGAAAACCTCAAACCACAGCAACTCAAACACTATGGATACGCCGTGTCAGCTAAAACCTTCATCCACCTAGCACTAGAGTAGCTATAGATGCACGTACAAGGCGGTGCAGACGTCTCCTTGACCTTGCTCTGCAAGTACGTCTTGGAGCGCAGCTGGAACCCCGACCAAGTCGGTTCGGACCACATTTTGCGTAGTCGCGAGTCCTGCTTCGTGCACCCCTCGGTCTTGAACTTCCACGACTTGATCGAGTCGGCCGAGCACTTCTCGGGCTCGTGCGGCTGCAACGGCATGAGCTCTGCAAAGAGATCGACGTCAGTCTCCGACGTCTATCACATAGAGAGAGAGAGGGCTTGCTTGGTTGCGTGCCTACCTTGCATGCTGTCTATCGTCCGAGAAGATTACCAACTGCGGGTCGTTGGGAATAGCTCGAGTGCTCAACTCAGCCCAAACCGCCCCTCGTAACGGCACCTGTCCTGAGCCACTACGCTAAGGTCTTGAAGTTTGCTTCAAATCTAATGCCGGTGTGCCGTGATCGGTATCGCGGTTGATGGCAACGTCTTGGCTTCTGAGTGTAACAGCCGCAGCACATTCCCGTTTTTTTTTTTTTTTCAGCTCGAGAAAGTCCGGCGTAGCAACAAACCCCCAACTGTAAGAAGAAGATGGTGCCGCGTGTGGAGCCTCCGAGCAACTTGCGCTCACCCACCGCCAGCAGGAAGCGCATGAAGAAGTTCCGTGACGTCGTGTCCCCGCTGGACCCGGCAGATGCGCGATCCGGTGTGCACAGCTCCGAGTTCCGCGGGATGTACAACCTGGCCATGCTAGCTGGTGTGCTCTACGTGTTCACGACGCTCTTCACCAACTTAGTCACGAGGAAGGAGCCGGCCGGCATGAAGCTGCTGCTGTCGGTGTTCTACTCGACCCACTTGCTGGAGGTGCTGGTCACGTTCGTGTGTCAAGCTCTGTACGCCTACACAGCTTTGATCCCCGTGTACATGGCTGGCACCGACAAGTTGTCGAACCGACTACTCATCAACATCGTGCACCACACGTTGCAGAGTCTCTTGTTCTTCTTCACCATTGTGTGCATTGTGTGGCGCGACTGGAACCTCATCCACGCAGTGTCGGCGTTCATCGAGGGCTTAGTGCTGCTCATGAAGATGCACTCGTACATCCGTACCAAGCTGGAGATCTCACGAACGGAGCAGAAACCGCCGTCACCAGACATCAAGGACTACACAATGTACTTGCTGATCCCGTCTCTGGTGTACGAGCCCAATTTCCCGCGTACCGATCGAATTCGTTGGGGATACTTGGCCGAGAAGACCATGTCGGTCATCATGGGGATTTCCATGCTCTACATTATCGTTACGACTCATGTGATGCCCCGCCTAGAGGATTCCGGAACGGTGAGTCCTGCGCTGTCGGTTGTGAGCCTCTTGCTGCCGTTCCTAGGATGCTACCTCCTCACGTGGTTCATTATCTTCGAGTGTATCTGCAACGGCTTTGCCGAGGTCACGTATTTGGCCGACCGGGACTTCTACGCGGACTGGTGGAACAGCACAACCTTCGACGAGTTTGCTCGCAAGTGGAACAAGCCTGTGCACGAGTTCCTGCTACGACACGTGTATCTCGAGACCCTGGATACCTACAACATCTCGAAGACCAATGCCACAGCGTTTACTTTCCTCATGTCGGCGGCACTACACGAATGCGTGTTCATCCTCATGTTCCGCACTGTCAAAATGTACTTCTTCATCTTGCAAATGGTGCAGATGGTCATTATCTTCTATGGTCGCGGGCTGCGTGGCACGCGCCTAGGAAATATTACCTTTTGGCTCGGCATGATCCTTGGACTTCCGTTGCAAGCCGTCATTTACAGCCGTGAATACCACGGCGGGGAGCCAATCTTTATGGTCATCATGATGCCGGCTATGATCTTCGGCTTTGGTGGAGTGCTCATTGCATCCTTGATGCATTTGGGCCGATCGAAGAGGAAAGAAGCGTAGACAGGAGCCCACAAGTGGTGAAACATCGAGAAGACGCAGGGTGCGAAGCGCAGAAGAAGAGCAGCAAGTGACTAGGTAGTAGTATCAACAAAAAGATAAATTCTTGCATTCTCTACGGCAAATAGCAACTTTGGTTCATTGTATTTATGAATGCCTTTGCCTGACACAGTTGTCACTGTGTGTAGCGAGGCTGAATGTCACCCAGCGAAGTTTCGTGCAGTTCGCAGTTGTTGAGCTTGCGGTTCATCGCCAGCATGCGTTTGAAAAACGAAGAGTGGCCAACAACAGCAATATGCTGCTCCGGCCTCTCCGCCAGTTTGTCAACGAACTCCCGGATCCGTGCGTCCAGCTCCTCTTTGGTTTCACGCAGTGGCAACACTTCATCCGGCGTCTTGGGTGCCACAATGTTGGCTGGGGGTGCATTGCCCGGCCCAGTCCGCGGGAACTTTTCCATTTCTAACCACCAGAACGGGTCCAACAAGGAGAAGTCGATATCAACTAGGGGGAGGAACTGCTGCGCCAACTCCACCGGTACTCGGCCAATATCACAGGCAGTGTCCAGCATCTCTCGACACGAAGGCTCCGCTGCAAATGGAAGACTGCGTTAGTATCAATGTAGAAACCCTGAAATCTTTCGTAGCCCCCCCCCCCACCCACCCACCCACCAATTATGGGGATCTTCGTGTCTGGGAACGCCCCGATGGTCGTTTCAATTGCCCTCGTCAATGGACTCGTAATGATCTGCAAAAACCAACAGCAGAACGACGTGAGCACCAGGTGGTTGGTTGGTTGGTCACTTTACTGCTGCGTTCTGACTGTACCACTTGAATCTTCTCCTGCAATTGCTCGGCTTTGATTAGTTCGTGGAGTTTCGCCGCCTGCCTCATTGCACAATAATTGTCAAGTATTGTTGTTAGCAATTATTGATGCTATAACAGGAATCGTAGCGGAACTGTCTGGACCTGCTTCTTCCCCTTGGCGCTGAGCGGCGCATCGACGATCATGGGGTCACGCACCCACATCCACGAAAAGTTCCAGAGGCTGCTCTTGCGCCACTCGTTGAATGTGGACTCGCCATGGCGGATGCAGTAGAGCGTCTTGGGGGCCGTGGTGGCGTCCATTCGGGATGCAAATGACGTAAATGACCCAATGCTCATTCCGGACCAATTGCATCAAATTGGTCCGGAATTGCATCGACTATTTTGCTAATTTGAATTTTGAGACGTTGAAGTTGCTGTCTAAGACCAAGTTATGCGAGACATTCTGTCGGCTCTGGCGGTGGATCGAAAAACTGAAGCGGGATCTGTTAGTTTGTACTTCAAAGGACCTGAGCAAGACCAAGAGAGCAACGTACCTGTGGAGGGAGGTCGAATACAAGCAATTTGCCTTCGGCTGTGCCGCAGATCACAGCATTTCGCTGCGGCCAGCACTGCAGACACTTCACGCAGCCGTCCACCCTGCGTGTATGTGGTAATGTTAGTTGTAGACAAGAAATAGATACCGAGCACTCTCTTCATGTACGTACTTGGCACGAAACACGATTTTTCCGAACGCATCGAATGCGTGTTCGTCTTCAAAAGCGGAGTAGTCCCAGACAATCAGCGTTCCGTCGGCTGCGCCGCTGAGAACAAGTCCTTGGAATGGCACAACGTCCAAGCAGACAATAGGGGAACCCGAGCCGGAAGAAGATGGCGAGGATGGAGGGCGAAGAACTCCCAGCTCGTAGGTTTCTGGCAGAGTGAACATGTTCCACATATGAAGCAGCGTATCGTCGGAGCCCGAGAAGAGGAAACAGCCATGTATGGCCAAACTGCACACTGCGTCGCTGTGGGCCTTGAACGAACACACAACGGTTTTCTTCACGAAGCTCCACATCTGGTGGGACGACAAACTCCAGATAAATCAGTACACGAATCGAGCAGCCTAGCATACCAAGCTGGGCAACAAACACTGCCACGTACAACAATCTGGCCCGTAAAGTAGCCGACCACGAAAAATTCTTGCCCTTCTTGAGCTAAGAAGCTACCCTTGCAAAATGCCAGAGAGGTAACTTCTCCCTTTTTCTCAGGCTGCAGTGTCGGCTTGAACGGCACTGCTCGCGAAATGCTGTCGAAGTTGACTTCCCACATAGAAACATGTCCGTCTACGCTGCCCGCGAGCAAAATTTCCTGGTCTCGAACGACCCCCGCTGCAAACTCTTCATTAGTCTCGACACTCCGATCTATAGTGGCAGGTTGAGAAAGCACTTACCTGCTAAACAAGTGACTGCGCTGTTTCCTTCCAGTGATAACTCTAACATTTCGCCTGCGTGAATACTCCAGACTTTTACAACCCCACTATCGTGTCCTGTGAAAATCTTATGGAAATGTTTTGACGCGACCATACAGGTGATTTCCGAATTCTTCTCTTCAAATCCATACGACACCTTCATTTCGTACGAATCCCAGCAGCGGAGCGAGCCATCCAACGAAGCACTAAAGAACTGGCACGTTTTTGTTGATTCGACAGCAGAATGCGGTGGTATTCTACGATCTGTTCCATCAGCTTTTACTGCTGGATCATCTTCATCTTCGGCGAAAGCGCTGATATCGTTGTCGATCACAGCAATCGCAACAACCGCATCGGAGTGACCAGTACAATTGACATACCCAACATTGCGGTTGCAGAGCCACTGCTTTACACCATTTGGCAGACCAGTTAGCAAGAAATCCCCTGCTCCAGTACCCGTCAGTGAGTGTATTCCAACAATTGTCAGCGGCGTCGTTGACACCATTTGCTTTTTAGCGAGCAACTTGTCTTCAAAGATGTTCCACAAATGCACATAACCAGCCACATCACCGAGAAGTAAAATATGACCCCGGTCGTCCCAAGTGCACGAGATGAATCGTGCAGCGCTAGCGCTGCAGATTGTAGATGACAGAGCGCCAGAGATAGCGTCAATGATCTGTGCCTTCTCATCGAAGCCAAGGGATACAACGAAACAATTGTCGGCGACCATCTGAAGACTTGAAATGCCCAGCGAATGAAAGTGCGAAAACTTGCGCTTCAAAGCAAACTGAAATCTGGTGGCGACTTGGTCCCCCAATTGCTTGTCATCCACAGTCTCTAATGCAGTGTCCGATATCGTCGCGTTACCACTTTGTGAAGAATGTGTGTACACAGAGATGCCACCAGCTGAGTCTCCGACAAAGAGAGTGCCATTAGCGCCAGAGCGAATGCAAAATGCAGAGGGCCAGCTACTGCCAGGCTGTGAGATCGATTGCACCGGTAGATACCATGGGTAAAGCAGCAAAGCACGCCCTTCCACTGGATACCACGTTTTCACTGTACGATCCAAACTGCAGCTGACGAGGCCATGGTTTGGCTGTGTCAAGACTTGTAAGCAAACGACACTACCGCAATGCTCCGTGAGAGTTTGGACGCACGCGTAGCCACTTTTTGTAGGCAACGGGGAATCTGTGCCACTCCACGGATCCCATATCTTGATAGATCGATCGGCTGAGCCCGAAAAGAGAAGACCTTCCGGTCCCAACTCTGGTGCGTAGTCAAGCGTGAGTACAGCACCCGTGTGCCCACGCAATGTGTTTGCCTTAGGATGATACGAGTAAATATTCACAACTGCGTAAGAGGTGAGATTGAAAATGCAGGTTAACTAACGTACACACGGAATTGTCACGCTTAGAGTCTGGGAGATAGGCCAGTGCATAATTGCGCCATCATGCTGCAAAGTGTCACCAGCAAAGTGAGTTTGTGTCAGTGCGCTCATGTTATCATCACGTCCATTGCATTATACTCGCCCTGCCGCCAAATATCCCCTTTTCGGCATGAATATGGTAACTTTCGAAGGCGAGGGCTTTATCCGAAATCTGGCAATGTCAGTAAGAAAACACTTTGAGACGGGCAACGGAATTGTCTCCAGATGTGCTGCTTACTTGTGGTAAATGTTCCGCGAGCACAACCCGGTCGAATCGATTGCTGCTATACACCGAGCTTTGATCCTGTCGAGAATCGGAAGGACGATCAGGCACCGGGCGGTCTTCGATAGAAGAGCTGTTGGTGCTGCGGCCGTCTTCGTACGCATAGATTTCCCACGCTGTGAACTCGATCATGCATGCAAAATGGACCTGACAAACAACACAAGTGACTCCAGCTTGGCGTCTCTTCAAGGCGAGGTGGCCGTTTATTTTCCGATACAAAAGTCGGCGAACAGCACATCCAGAACGTCTTCAACGTCGATCCGTCCGAGGATGCGGCCAATCGCCATGACAGCTCGGCGAAGATCTTCAGCAGCAATCTCGCTCTGGTAAGGATTAGCCAAGAAACGATCTAAACATGCTAGACACTCTGCTAGGTTCTGCCGGTGACGCTCTCGCGTGATCAGCGCACCATTAGTAGATCCGACAGCAGAAACCTCCAACCTGCGACCGAAGAAGCCAAACCATCATGAAAACCCAACGACCACACAGCTTTTCTTCCAGTATTACGTACTTTTCCTTCACCGTAGTCGCAAGCTTGTCCACGAAGACGTCGATGTTATCACCCTCTGCACAGGAAATAACGAGTATCTGGTCGCGTTGCTTCGTGTCAAACGTATCCAGTACGCGTCCAATCTTCTCTTCATCCACCTGATCACTCTTGTTCAGCACAGCAATTGCACCTCCCCTCAGATAGGATTGATATTCATCACTGTGGAGTTGGATGGCATTCTACACAAACACATCATGGTTATTCAACGATATATCTCAACACTTGCATCCCTATCTCGTTCGTACCTGAATGTCCATCATGACCACGCATATATCTGCGTCACTGGCACACTGTTGGGCCCTCAAAACACCTTCTTTCTCAACGATATCCTCTGTTTCGCGTAGCCCAGCAGTGTCGCTAACAATCACGGGGTATCCCGCGATATTCAACGGCACTTGCACCACATCTCGTGTCGTTCCAGCAATGGATGACACGATTGCTGCAGGTCGTCGCGCAAGCACATTCAACAAACTGCTCTTACCCGCATTAGGTGGGCCGAGGATCGCTACCTGGACACCACTGCGCAGGATTTCTCCTCTCCTGCCGTCTGCCAGATGACCTCGAATGGAATCCGCAAGCACACGAACACTGTAACCACACACAAACAGCAACGTGTCAGCTGGACACGGTCGCTAGTGTCAAAGCTTTGCCCCAATGAACCCACTCTTACCGATCTACTGCAGCCTCGTAGGCAGCGTCTGTGACATCGTCTTCGTCGTCGCCGAAGTCGATCATGGCCTCTGTATAGGCCAGACACTTCACAAGGCTGTCACGCCAGCCTTCATAGATTTCTCCAATGTCACCCGAAAGTTGTCGAAGTGCCTGACCACGCTGTGCTTCCGTCTCAGCACTCAGAAGATCTGCCAGCCCCTCCACTTGTACCAAATCGATCTTGTTGTTGTCAAACGCTCGTTCCGTAAACTCTCCCGCTTCTGCAGCTCGGCAATGCTAGTCCAACATGTTACTTAGAGCATCTGTGTGTCATCACAATACAAGTAGGTACTCACAGGCACATGACTCAGCGCCTCCATTACACCAGAGACCACTGCAACACTTCCGTGTGTATGCAGTTCCACAATATCTTCACCCGTAAAACTACAAACGCCCAACCAGCGACCAATTCAACGCCAAGTCAGTCCTCACTTTCCCCACATTAAAACCGCATTGCACCAGCCCCCATCACCTTTTCGGGTGCGGGAACCGCAGCACTAAAGCGTCGTCCAGATGCTCCTTCGTCTGGGGGTGGTAGAGCTTCCTCAACGCAGCGCTGTGTCATCATTTCATCCACACCACAATCAGACCCAGCACAACCACAACACGTCACCAGTCGACGCCAAGTTGCACTCACACCCGAGGCTCTGGCAGCGCTGTGGACGTGCTGAGCTGCTGCAGACACGAGTCCGCTTGGTCGCCGGAGATTCGGATCACCGCCACGCCAGCTTTCCCGTGCGCAGAGGACAGCGCGTAGATGGTGTCGAGCTCGTAGACGTTGAGATCGTGGTCAACAGCTCCGAACGCATTTGAAACGCCGGCAAACCGTCGAGCATGGGCAGCTGTGGCGTGGCCGCGCACTGCGTAGAGTCGATGGAGCATTATCGGTCGAAAATGCGTGGCAGATAGTTGAAAACCTACTATATAGCTTCTGAAACCTAGGATACTGCATATAGGATAGGCAAGTTGAAGTGACTTTGGGTAGTTCGTTGATTGATTTTCAATTAGGTAGTAAGCTTAGTTGTTAGGAAGCACTGGGGACGATTAGATAGGCAGCGTCACGCCTTCGAAGTACTCGAGCATGTCGTCGATGTCGCTACAGTCGAAATTCTCCGAGCTGCTGCTGCACATGGTGTTGGTTCGGCTGACGGCTGCGTCTTCATGAGGAGTAGCTGGTGGCGGGGTGGGCTTAGGAACGGCGTCGTCTGTAGCAGTAGCAGGAGACGGTAGTGAAGACTTGGAGTCTGAGTGCGGCTTGTCCGGCGTGGTCGGCTTCAGAACTGTATCGGACAGGAAATCATATTCTGGGCTGCCAAGAGCGACGTCGTCGACGCTGTGGTGGCTTCGAACCGATGGTGGTCGAGACGACGGAGCTGGTGGACTCGCGATCGGTGGGACTGGAGACTGCAGGTGTGTCGTTGGTAGTGGCGTTGGTAAACAACCCACTTGTTCAGCTCCAGGGGACAATAACTCAAACGAATGCTGTACTCCGGCTGAAGCCAAAGCGTCCGTCTCAAAAGCTTTCTGCTCTCTGTTCGCAAAGCTTTTCCGGCTCGTTGAGGATACCACAGAGGACGCTAGTGACGGTCGCGAAGGAGGGCTTCGTCGGTCCAGCGAGGGTGAGGGAGGCTGCAGCTGCGGAGGCATGTCCATCTCGTCGTAGCAGTTCAAGTATGAGTCGAACGCCGCTGCGGATGTTGTACTTCGCTCGTAAATGTCGTTGGAGGCTGCACGCTTTTGCTTACGCAATGCACGTTTAGCAGCAACGCGCTTCTTTTGCTCCTGTGCGGTATCTGCCTCAAGTTGTCGTTGCCGCTGCTTGGTTAGCTCAGTGGGCTGCATGAAGGACTTCCGCTCCAAGGGGGTCCCTGGACTCTCCTCGTTCTCGCTAGAACTGGGGCTCGAAAAATGCGTTGAACCGCATCGTGCGGTGGGTCTTCGACTCGGTGGTTCGAATTTATCTGGATGGCTTGAGCTTCGCACGCGTTGCTGCTGCAAAGCATCGGGGGCACTTGACTGTTGCCGCATGTGGCTGGCGTGGTGGTGGTGATGTACATGATCCTGCGTCTGTTGCTGACGTTTCTTCTGTTCCTCCTGCCACCGCTTGTGGCGACTGCTCTCCGTTGGTCCAAAGTACCGACTGCGCGTCAGCCAGTGATTCATTTGTCGGTCACGATACTTAGCCAGTACCTTGCTCTTTTCAGCAACTGCGCCGCGGATGTCGTAGATTGCCTTGGAAATCGTGCGCAGCTTCACGTCGCCACCTACGCCCATTCCCACGGGGCTTGAAGACACTTCTTCGGTTGGATCATACAGCCATACATCTGCACGCATACGAGGACGCTGTTGACCTGCAGGTGATGCTGGCAAACTGTGCGATGAACTAGCAGGCATCATCATCGTCACGACGGGTCTAGGAAATCCGCCGCAGATTGAAGCTCGCGCAAGCGGGGTATCGTTTGCGATCACTGCAGAGACACCGGTCGTCCATTGCGTCAACGTAAGCTGCACACGAAGCATCCCTTCGTCTCCAGCATGCCCCCGAAGACAGCACACCTCCTCGTAGGCGTGAAACTCGCCCGAAATTTCGCGCACCTCAGCTGGCGACACTTGGCGCTTGCTCGTGCAGTCAGCGTGTGTGCCCACAAGCAGCAACCTTCGCCTCGGGGCGTCCGACAGGTGGGCCCAATGAGCAATGACTGCCGCGAGCGAGTCTCGCCGCGTAAGGTCGAAGAGTAGCACGAAGACTCCGTCGTCGTCGCCGTGCGGGACCTCCTCTCGACTGCGCAAGATGTGCACGGCCGTCTTTTTGTGCCCATTTCCGCCAGGCTGCGACCAAAGATACTGTGGGGCCAAGTGGCGCTGCGGCGCGTTCGTCACGCCGACGGCTTCCTTGGCGCCCAGCGCGAGCACGAAGCTCGTCTTGCCCACTGCATCACCGCCGACGACTCCAACGCTGCTCGACATCCGTCAATCTCTCGTCGCTCTTGGTCCAGTTCAAATCTGCACGACGATCACGACAAGCGCCTTCTCTCTGCGTCGTGTGCTGGGTACAACCACGGCCCGACCGATGGATATCGGCAGACGGAGCGAGGGCGCCCAGGCCGCCGATGGCGATATAAGGTAGTGTAGTGCCAGGCAACTGAGCTCCTGGTTCGCGACGGACAGAAACTCAGGTCTTCCTTATCGTAGATGACCGACCAGCCGATCTACCCAATTGCTGTCGTAACGTTAGGGGCGCCACTTTGCACGTGGCCGTTATTACTGCGCAACGGTCGGAAGAGTGCACATTGTTTCATGGGCTGGAGCCAGAGCCTCTCGCTGACGCCACACACGATCGGCGACGAGCGACGCAACGAAGAGCCAGCCGGTCCAACCTCACGTTCCGCCCGCCTACATCCTGTCATGCTCAGGAGGCGGGCTCGAAGTGTCCGTCGGCGGGCGCCGCAGGATGCCAACCCATTCCCAGGATAGAGCGGCGTGGAGTATGATAAGAGAGGCGATAGCCTGCCCTTCCCCTGGCAGGAGGAACCTTGTGCGGTGCTGGGAGTGTCCATTTTGGCATTCAGGACTGCAACCTACAGTACATGTACTCCTATAGAAACTGTTGTAGGAACGAACCTGCGGTAGGGAATATGAAAATCCCATCCTGTCCGCCAATCAAAAGTCGTGTAAGCAGCAGAGGAATCGACATTGTGTGCGAGCTGCGTGAACTATGGGGGCTGGGCCGTCCCTAGGCAAGTTCCTCAAGAGCATGGACGACAACGACCTCGCCGAGCTCGTCGAGAGTGTGAGTTGGCTTCCTGGCCACTGTATTGTCGACGTAGAAGCACTCCCGATTGGCATTGAAATCTTAACTTGTCCACGGATTTTGCGGCGCTTATTAGGCCTATAAACTGGAGCCGCAGCGCATGGACAAGATCTTCACGTTGGCCAAACTGCGGTACTATGAAGGTCAGCTGCAGCAATTAATGCGTCCTTAATTACGGGACGCACAGCTCACTCTGTCGCTTTGGTTCTGCACTCTTCGGGTCAGGACAACAGCAGTCTCGGGTTGACGCGGTGGACGCAGCCACTGCATTGAGTATATCTGCTGCATTATTGCCGCCTACACAGCCAGTGGCCCCATCTTCAGTCCCGTCGATGTTGAATGAGATGCTGCAACCGACTGCGGCGCCAGCGAACACGACCTCGTCGTCTTCTGGTGCCATTGATTCAGTGACTACGATGCCGAGCATGGATGTGATGCCCGATGCAAGCGATGACCACTCGGCACTGATCGGAGTGAAGGACCCGATGAACGCTCTCTGGGCCTTTGAAGGCCATCACCTTCGCGAGCTGCAGGCGGCCGACAAGAACCCGCAGAATACCAGCAATCAGACGCTGCTACACCAAGGAATGCCTCACTCGGATCATTTAGGCAAGAATGGTGGTGGAATTGACCCTTCGACTGGAGCGATGATGATTCCGCAGCGCGAGCTAGACGCAGATGGATACCCCGTGATGTATGGCAGCTGCGGTCGCGACAAGCGATACGGACGCTGTTCCGTGTGCTACTTCCGTGGTCTCCGCTGCAACACAGCTCACTATTGTGCCTGTTGCCAACGATCTGTGTGCATCCGACCGCGTAAGTACCCAGGTGAAGAGCACCAGAAAATCTGCTGGAATGTGCTACATATGGACAAGGATATGATCCAGCGCGTGGAGAAAAAGAAGAAGCGTAAGCTGCAAGCTCTGACCGCTGCAGCTGCACCAGCGTCGGTGGTGGTAGCAGCAGTGCCACGTCTGAAGAATGTCGAAATCTGCAATAATGGGGAGGCCGATACAGACCATAGGCATAGACCAAACGACAGCCTCAGCCAGTCTGCTGTGGATTTGCATCGAGCACCGTCGATTCCAACTGTAGTAGCGGATGTGAGCGGCGCAGTAGATTTGTGATAACTGTTCGTGACTGTCAAATACTACGTTCTTGTAGGCCTGACACTCATTGTTTTGCTATTAGAACACGTTGGAACGAAAGGAAAACAGGGCAAAATCGTTGTTTGTTTTACCAGGACGAAGGAACCAGCAAAACAGCGTCAGGCAGCTTGGTGCGGTCAACAGCACCCACGTTATCGAAACTTCAGCGAAGACCAAGATGTCGGAGGTGCATTGCACTTGGAAGAAAGAGAAGATGTGAAAACGACACACGCCCCCCTCATGCGTCAAGTACTGGCTGAGAGGCTTTCAAGGGCTGAAAGAAAAATGCGATCAATATCGCGGAGGAGGGCGGCGAGAGTTGACACGCTGCTGGTAGTCGCGTCCTCGCTGCGGTGGCGGGCCTCGGTCTCGGAACGATCGGTCTCGATCTCCCCCTGGAGGTGGACCTCTTTCACGATTGCGGTTACGATCGCGACTTCGATCTCTTGGGTGCCATTGCATCGGTGGGTTCCAACCACCTGAATCAGCGCCAGGACCAGACATAGGACCAAGGCCAGGAGCAGGGCCAGGGCCAGTGCCGTTGCCGGCAGAAAACCGGTAGGCTTTGTTGGAAAAGGATATGCGCATGTGCGAGTCCGGGTACGCCATATTGTCGAGCCGAAGCAATGCCATGATAGCCTCATCCATAGTGTCCATCTCAACCAGCGCCATCTTGGGGTTACTCTGCAAGTAGTGAAAGTTCTTGACAAAGCCGTACTGCGCGAAAAGTTCGACAAGTGCGTTCTGGTTGCACTGCAGTTCCATCGGAATGCCTGAGACGTGCAGTAGCTGGCAGGGAGAAACAGCCTCTTGCGGACTGCGACGTCGGTAACGATGAAGTGGTGACCCCGAAAAGTCGAGCGTATTCTCAATCTCAAAGCGGTCCGCGTCTGCGTGCGGCATTGACACGCTCGTGTGCTTCGAGTAATCCACACGGAGCTTTTTGCCGAAAACGTAGACACCATCCAAGTGATCCAATGCCGAGGTTGACTGGAATTGAGATATCGCCACAGTTGAGCGCAAGCGTGAAGCGTGAACCAGTCGTGAGGTCAAAGGAGAATGGCGTGTTGCAGTTGCCCCAACACAATAACGATACAAAACAGTTCGTGTGAGTCACAATATAAAGGATGGAATGAGGCACGGCAATAAACAACGCAGTAAACTAAACTATGTACAGTACTTACATGGACATCATCAACGAACTGGATCAGCGCCGTATCCCGCTTGCGAAACATGATCTTGATACGAAGAACGTCGCCAAAGCAGCCAAAGAGCGTAAAGAGGCGGTGTGGACTCTGTCACATACATGTAGGCGTAGTTTAGTGATGTTTGATGATGGATAGCAAGCAATGGGATCGGCAAAACAGAGTCCAGGTACTTACCACCAGCTCGCGGTCGATATTGCTACAAATCAAGGCAGGAGATGGATGGGTATCACCTCGTATGGCCCGCCCCGTCGAATGTGCAGGCAACTCGCGCCCGCCACGAACATCACGAGGTCTATCCATATTCGGAGGGTGTTCATCGAATCGCGACGGCGGTCCGCGACTGTCACGCATGTCCGGAGCGTATTGATCATCTCGCCCACCGCTGGGAGCATGACTAGGCTCTGGATAAGCGTGGTCATCACGACGTACAGGTGGGTTGTTGTACCCGCTATCCCGAGGAGCATCTCGTCGGTCGGCAGCAGTGGGGATCACCGGTTCGTTTTCACTACGAGCATCTCCACCACGACCAGGGCCTGGAGGAAGATTGGGGTTCGTATAATCGCGCGATCGGTCGTCATTATAGCGCACGCGAAGCTCGGGGTGGCGCGAAAAGACGATACTGAGCTGGTTGCAGCCTGTGTAGATGTCACGTCCATCAAGCGTTGATTGAGCGGCCTGGGCTTGATCCACTGACTCCATTTGTACGAGCGCCTTAAACTCATTGTCTTTCCAGAATGTGACGATCTTCTGCACGTTGCCAAACTTTTGGAAAACCTGCAGCGTGAACCAATTCAAGTGAGTACTTTCATGCATGATCGTCGTCACTACATTGTGTAATGTACAGACAAGGGCGCTAGACCCCACCGTACCTGCTGCAGGACGTCCACTGTAACATCGTACTCGATCTTGGACACCGACACCATAAGAATTTGGTTCGGCGGACCAATGCCACGACGAGGACCGTCGTGAGGTATCATACCAAATTGACCTGCTTACAACAACCCATCCAGAACATCAGTTTTGCCACTCATGTTACACGAAGTGTAACAGCATCGTACCTCCACCGTCTGCACCGAATGGAGGCGGGTCTTGTCGCGGTGTATACTGCATGGATGGAGGCTGTTGGTACGGGGCAGCTATTGGCGGTGCCTGTTGCTGCTGCTGTCGGCACGGAGGGGCATCGTGTTCCTGGCGCACGGTGATTTCATCACGGTTGCTGAACTCGAAGAAGATCTTCTTGCCGCGGATAAGCGCGTCGCGCGTCTGGTAAAAGGTGACGAGGGTGGCAGCTGACGTGACGTCGGGCAATTGCACGAACGCTTGGCGTTTCTGCGAGATCATGATACTCTTCTCAACAACAGCGAATGGGCAACAGAGCGCCAGCAGCTCGCTCTCCAGACAGTCAGCGGGTAGTCCACAGACAAACACAACCTACTTGACGACAAGGGCAGGGCACAACAGGACATAAAGAGCAAGGAAAACGTGAGCGAGCAGGTCGTAGCAGCAGGAGGGGCCCCAAGGTGCAAGCACTGAGCCAAGGCAAGTCACAGTCAAAGTCAAGTAGTTACCCGCGATGCCGGTTGCGAGCTGCGCTGGCGCTTGGACGGATCGAAGGCGTCGCCGCCGTCAAATTGGCGCTTCATGCCGGCGCCGTCAGATACCATCAGTGATGCTAAGAGCGGGACAAGGGGGCCCGTGCGCAAGCAGAGTCGAGGTGTCAAGAGGTAAGGCTGCAGACGGAGCGAGGGGAGGAGACAGCTGCAGAGAGCGAGGAGCGAGCGCGTAAGCCAACGCAGAGAGCAACAGACGACGGCAGTGTTGATTGTTTGCAACCGAGCTACACGCTGCGAGCACACCTTAACGTACTGCAGACAGCAGCACAAAACACACAACAGTCAGCTCCGGCATGGTGTAGAGGTTTTCATCGCCTGGCAAACGCATAATGGAGAGCGGCGCAACGTACCCGAGAGCTTCTTCTTTAGCTGGATTCGAAACGCGACGATGACCATAGACCCAAATTACTACGCTAGTTTGGGCGGAGAAAGTGCTTACTGGTAAATCGGGTGGTATCAGGATACTAGATTGGGTGGACGAACTATTTTAGAGCGTAAAATAAGGGCTATTTCGCAATCGAGAGGAGTTTTTATCTTTGGTGGCAGACTCTGATTGGCCGTTGGTGCTTGCGGTTTCGCTAATTCCCGGGTCTATTTCCAGCAAGGCCGGCGCCGGTCGTTTGATCGCCCGCCCCCCCTCTCTCGGGAGGTTTCTCCCTCCTCATTTGCGAATCGCGACCGGAAGAGAAGCAGAGAGCTAAGCAGGCGAGAGAGAATCAACCAAGTCAGCAACCATGGGTATGGCCTTTTCGCGCGTGTTTGAACGCCTCTTCGGCAAGAAGGAGATGCGTATCCTCATGGTCGGTCTCGATGCCGCCGGTAAAACCACCATCCTGTACAAGCTCAAGCTGGGAGAAGTGGTCACGACCATCCCCACCATCGGTACGTGTCAAAGTCGCTGCTTCTAAAGGACCCAAGGAGAGATAGATCCACCCAGGCCTCCCTCCTTTCGTCCGCCTTTTCTCAGTCTTAATGGCAGGGAGGATAACAGTGGACACGTCAAGCAAGATCTCTGTAGCCTTTGCCACTGTGTAACAGACGAATGTTGTGGTTGTGGTTGTTGTTGGCAGGCTTCAATGTGGAGACGGTGGAGTACAAGAACATTAGCTTCACGGTGTGGGACGTGGGTGGTCAGGACAAGATCCGCCCGCTCTGGCGCCACTACTACCAGAACACACAGGGTCTGATCTTCGTGGTGGACTCGAACGATCGCGACCGTGTGGATGCGGCTCGTGACGAGCTGCACCGCATGCTGAATGAGGACGAACTGCGGGACTCTGTGCTTCTGGTGTTCGCGAACAAGCAGGATCTGCCGAACGCGATGAGCGCCGCGGAGATGACGGACAAGCTGGGTCTGCACGGCCTGCGCCACCGCCAGTGGTTCATCCAGGCTTGTTGCGCGACGACGGGTGACGGTTTGTACGAGGGTCTGGACTGGCTGTCGGCCACTCTCCAAAAGGCAAAGTAAACAGCTTGTGCTTGACGTACCCAATGCATCGGCCGGTAGTGGGAGAGATATAGACGACTATATATCATGGGTAGTTGGCGCTGCTATAATTTTGCATTTGTCTTCGTCACGTGCCCACATGCTTCTCGTGTCGCTCCCCCAAGCAGTTTGTGTGCGATCATACACGTCATTGTTTACTTTCCATCTCCTGTTGCGTCTGCCATTTCATTGCTCCGCTTTGCGGGCTAAGCTGACACGTACTAGATAGAGTCTAATTAGGTGCGAAGGACCTTATCGTCGAGTTTGTTTCTGTGCCGTTGCAATGTGCTGGCCGTGTTGAGGCCCGACACGTCAGGAGCTGTCAACGCAGTGGGCTGTTTGGCTACTTTTTTTTGCGTGGGACGGCAACAGATTTCCCACCTGGTTTGGTGCTTGAAGTGCAAAAGACTACGGCTTACTGCAAACGCCGTCGTTATGGAAAGGGGTACGGTCCACCACTTACAGTCCGCCACCTCATGTTGCCGCGAATAACTTCGCCACCAAGGTGGCCAATGCCGCCGACCCAAGTCAGCATGACTCCACGCGGCGGGACTTTCGGCAGCATCTGGT
Source organism: Phytophthora podocarpi (assembly GCA_001314375.1). Classification (NCBI taxonomy): domain Eukaryota; phylum Oomycota; class Peronosporomycetes; order Peronosporales; family Peronosporaceae; genus Phytophthora; species Phytophthora podocarpi. Next base: position 72,387 of record KQ473452.1, read on the forward strand.
TCGGGCCGGGTTTGGTGGCTGACGGGTTCAATGCTCTTTCTCTCGAAAAGCTGATATCCCCTGAAGCCGATGAACCTACAATTAATAGTAATAATGCATACTTCATGCAAGCAGAGATTAATACATGTAGTTTCAAAACTAATATAGTATCTCCATACTATAGATCCAATCAAGTTATTTCGCGATAGTAGTTTTAGGGCTACAATCTAGACTAATATAACAATAGTAATATATTAGTGGACTAGTACTACTGTCGACTTCCCGGCGTCGCACCGCCAGCCTCCATGCATCTGATTTCCTTCCGCTTGTACGTCAACAGCACCTGCATTTCCGCGTGCTGGTTGTCCGTTCTTGTACGTAGTTTGCTCGGGGATCGTTCGTTTTTAACTCGGCGTGTGAGCAGTCAGGGTTACCCACTTCATGGCGTCGTGGACGAGGAGGTGAGGAGAGTTGTTCAGTTGCTGAAATATTGCAGAATGAACGACCAACTTGGTGAGCCGATCTGCTTTAAGGTCTGCAAAACTGTTAAAGGGGTCCTGTGCGATGGACCTTTAGCTCGTGTGACGATTTCCCACTAGCGGGCGTCGCCCTGTTCGGCAAATTCACTCATCATGGATGCCACTGTTGTACTACTGGTATTAAAGAAGAGGCAAACGCAAATCTGCAACACCATCGACTGTGTTGATCAAAAGCGAATATTGCCAGAGTCTCGAGTTTCTTATCAGATAGTACTATCGAGTCCAGGGTGAAGTACTGGCTACTATAGTAGTAGTTTCATCACTAGCCGTACTAATAGCTACTAAATAGCAACTATAGCAGTCAAATAGTAGCGAGATAGTAAAACAAAAAAGACACCAACATATTACTATCAGCCAAAGCCGCTGTCAATTCCTGCATGCAAGTTGCAGGATGACGCAATTCCTGGTTCGTGACAATGGTTTTTGCAGTAATCCTGGCATTAATGACTCCTTCAGTACTTGCCAAGGTAGCAGTCGCTCGAATACGCCAAGATTGCTGCTGTGTATTAGTGCAGATTGTAGTGTTCCAGGCCTTTACCAATCAAATCGCTCGACTGTTGTGACTCTCTATCGTAATTCCCAACGCAAAAGACGTGGCCTTCCATTCCAAAGAGGTTGTTCGCTCGAGTGCAACTCGCTGAGCACGTTCAAAATCATTCTTTACCTCAGCACTGCTTTCTCTTGGCGTCATTGTACGCACATCACTACAATATTGCTTAAGTACGTTGTTCTGAGCCGCTATGACGGCGTCATTGATGCCCTCCCACAGGCAAGCTGCCTACTTCCTCATGAATGCAAAACAAGCGATTCGTGACGCTAGATTGCCAGTTGAAGTAGGCGCAATCATAAACCAATACCGATCAAATACCTCGACCGAGGTTGACTAATAACGAAGCTAAAGCCTACGCGACTGAATAAAGCTACGGAAGTTATGGGCTGCGCTGTGCACACGTTGGCCAGGACATTATGGCAAGCACGATTTTCCAGGCACTCCGTATCCTGAAGGACCTGTCATCCGAAATACTATCAAGTGTCCACACTCCTATCATATATACGAGGTAATCGGATGGGTGGGCCTGGGGCAAAGAAAAGGGGGGTGTTTCTTCGTAGGACCTTCCCAAGCTCACTTTGAGAATTCCCGACGCTTTATCAAGGCGGTAGACGGTCGTGAAAGGAAGAGAAGCAGAGAGCTAAGCAGGCGAGAGAGAATCAACCAAGTCAGCAACCATGGGTATGGCCTTTTCGCGCGTGTTTGAACGCCTCTTCGGCAAGAAGGAGATGCGTATCCTCATGGTCGGTCTCGATGCCGCCGGTAAAACCACCATCCTGTACAAGCTCAAGCTGGGAGAAGTGGTCACGACCATCCCCACCATCGGTACGTGTCAAAGTCGCTGCTTCTAAAGGACCCAAGGAGAGATAGATCCACCCAGGCCTCCCTCCTTTCGTCCGCCTTTTCTCAGTCTTAATGGCAGGGAGGATAACAGTGGACACGTCAAGCAAGATCTCTGTAGCCTTTGCCACTGTGTAACAGACGAATGTTGTGGTTGTGGTTGTTGTTGGCAGGCTTCAATGTGGAGACGGTGGAGTACAAGAACATTAGCTTCACGGTGTGGGACGTGGGTGGTCAGGACAAGATCCGCCCGCTCTGGCGCCACTACTACCAGAACACACAGGGTCTGATCTTCGTGGTGGACTCGAACGATCGCGACCGTGTGGATGCGGCTCGTGACGAGCTGCACCGCATGCTGAATGAGGACGAACTGCGGGACTCTGTGCTTCTGGTGTTCGCGAACAAGCAGGATCTGCCGAACGCGATGAGCGCCGCGGAGATGACGGACAAGCTGGGTCTGCACGGCCTGCGCCACCGCCAGTGGTTCATCCAGGCTTGTTGCGCGACGACGGGTGACGGTTTGTACGAGGGTCTGGACTGGCTGTCGGCCACTCTTCAGAAGCAGAAGTAAGCTACTGCGACGCGTCACATTGAGGCGTTGCTGTCGTGCTCCGAAGAGTGAAGAAGCTGAAGCTATGGAGAGATAGGAAAGAAAGAGAGGCCTCGGCCGTGTAATAGTGCATCTATTGGTTTGCAAGCTACTTGCGCGTTAGTTGCTTCGGTCATACTACTTCCACGTTCGCAGATAAGTGTTATGGTCCATGACTATGGATGAGTGAAAAAAGATGGCGAGTACGCTAGGAAGCTCAAAAATCATTCTGAAGCGCACGCGATAGATAACACGTGCCTTGTCACTTTTTGTAAAACAGTTGGCTACCCTCCTGCGCTCCTACTATGAACCAGGCGTGGCGATAAAACCTGCTCACGCGTCTCCGAGCATGAGATTCACGCGCTTCATGATGTAGTCCTTGGCAGGATCATAGGGCGAGTCCTTGCTTGGGATCTCCAATACCGTGGGGATGGTCTTGTCGTACGTGTTGAGGAGATGGCGAATCTCCTCAGCCACCTGCACACACATAAAGGTGGGTACACTCTTAGTAGATCAAGCCTTGCACAGGGGAAGACGACGCCGTACGTACGTGCTGGTTGATGAGGAGGATGGCGATGTCGTCGCGGTTCGTGAGCGTCCGGAAGCTGGCTTCAATGGCGGAGATTGGTGTGGCTACAGTACCATCGAGTCCGCGATAATTGAGGTGTGTTAATCGAGTTCAACTATGCTGGAGTCTTAAAATCTTTTCAAGAATGCGGACGCACTGGGCTTCACGACGAGGAAGTTGGTTCCCTCGGCTGTTCGGTGGCCGATGCCGGCAAGGATGAAGCCCGTGACGGTGTCTTCGTCTCCGATCACGCCGATTAGTTTAGTGTTGTCGCTCATTCTGGTCTGTAGCACGCGGAGAAGGGGAGCTAGACAGGCAGGCGTTCAATACTCAGCAGCTCACTTCAAAGGAAATAGATTTCAGGAAGATCACACACTAAATTGTGATTTGTTCTGCTCTGGTGCTAATTTTGTATCGACACAAAACGGCCACAAAAAGCCTTTTCTGAAGTCGGTGTCGAATGTTGGCCACGCCTGGATCGACTTCCTCTGCGTCGTCACAACGCCACCTGCAGGGCCTCGTGACGCGCCGCACGGCCGCCGCAGAGCCCAAGAATGCGGCGCAGTACTTCGGCCACGTGGCTTCCGTCGTCTGCGCCAACAAGGAGCTCACGAAGCTGAGGTAAGTCCCCTCTCCCGTCCCAGTCCGGCCATAGTGTTCATGCCTCCATAACATGGCTACATTTGTGCTCTTTGCAGGACGTACAACCTCAAGCGAAGGGCCAAGGTGGCCTACAAGGGCTACGAAGCTGTGCTGAGCCGCAAGAAGCGCGCAGCGGTGGGGAACAGCGTCAAACCGTCAGCTGCCAGCACGATGTACGTCTCGCGACCGGGTGCGATCCCCACGCCGACCACCGCCACGTTCAATCCAGCGGCGGTGTTGCAACTGCAGGCGATGCTGCCTCGAGCGCAGCCAGTTGCAGTTAAGCCAGCGCCGAAGATTGCAGCGGCGGCGCCTGTGGCGTCTGTGATTCCGTCGACGACGCTGACGTCGTCCACTGTGACGTCTTCAGTGGTGGCTGGACAGATGACTCCGGCGCAAATTCAGCTGCACCAACAGCAGATGAAGAGCGCACAGCAACAGCAGCAAGTACCGAGAAGGTCGGACTTTGTCGTGGGCACTACAGTGCTCATCCGGGTATGATGGTGTGGTTTCTAGGGGTCATCGCTGGTAGTAAGGGGTTTGGTGCTTATTCGTGCTTGTTACGAACGCTCTGTTGCTCCATTGCAGAATACTGCTGATTTGATCGCGTGTGGAGCTCGGAACCTGGCAGGAAAGTCGGGGCGTATTGTTGCAGCTCCGCAGGTCTACGGGCAGGAGCTTTTCTCCGTCTATATTGACGAGCACGAGGCGCTGTTCCAGGTCCCATTCGACGCGTTAACGCTTGTCGCCCGCCCAACGCCGAACCAGCAGCAACAGACACAGCAGATGCAGGCGCTTGCTGCTGCAGGAGGCCGGCTTGTTCCTAACCAGATGCAACGTCATCAGAATGGCAATGGTCAAGCACTCAGGGGTTCCAAATCAGCAGAACAGATCAAGATGGAGCACTCCTTCCAGCTTCACCGCCTTATGCAGCAGCAATACCGTGAAATTCAGGTGTTGCAACAGCGTTATGCGGAGTGTCGGCTCGTGAACCCGACGGCACTGCCGGGCATTCAGAAGGAGCTGTCCAAGCTACGGCTCGTGCATCTCTCACAGGTGCAAACTCTCAAGAGCAAGCAGGCGTTAGATATGATTGGCAAGTAGGTAGTGACGGTGGCAAACTGAATGAATCGACAACATGTGTTTGCGTTTTGCTTTAATTTTCGAGGGTCTTGGGTGCTAACAACCCTCTCTACATCGTGCATCAAAAGGCATTGGCGCGTTTGGGCAGACCAGCGCAAACACCCTAAAGTTCACTCGCATTCTTCAGTGCTTCACAAGGACTAACCTTCACCTGGGACTGCACTTCGCTACTGCTGATAGTAGCTAGCGTATTGTGCTTGCGAGTAGGTCTGCTGGCCAGCAACAGCCGCGGGGTCGGCTTGAGAGTACGCTTGGACTTGAGTTCCATATCCCTTCAACAATCCACCAAGAACAAGAACACCGATCAGTACGAAATGATCACCTCCACGTCCCCTGAATGAAAGCTGCGTCTACGGTAACAGCAGAAAAGAAAGGATGCAAAGTAGTTCCTGTCAAACGACGTCCCTCTGCCTCCTCATCTCATCGCAACACGTGCGCACCAACTACCAGCAGATATCTCCGGTCGAAAGAAGGACATGGGTCAGTCGCTTCTCCCCCAAGCAGGCTGACAGGCCCACGCGACCTCCATTCGGAGCTCACGTGTAGTCCAGTCCGTATCCACAATTAAATAAACAAAGGAGGGGAATAGAAAAGATAAAAACGAGGATTTACCTGATAGCCTTGGTAGTAGGCTGCAGCCGCTGTTGTCGCCGGCGTTGCCGCTGCCGCCGCAGCCGCTACAGGCGTTGTTGCTGCTGCTGCTGCGGGTGTTGGAAGAACCACTGAAGTCTGCGGGGCTGTGTAACGGGGACGCTTCATTCCTGGGTCCACGTTGTAGTTGTATCCGCTCATATCGCCTTCCCAGCCAGACTGGAAGTTTAGCACCTTGATCGTGCGGTTACGGGACTGACCATTCTTGAGCTTCCAGGCCAATTCCTTGTTGCGCAAATCGCGCACGATAGAAATGCTGCCTCCGTAATTCTCCATGAACTCCACATACTGGAACCACAGGTCGTTCTTTTCGTCCATCGAGAGAATGCAACTGTCTTCGAGTGCAAGCTCGTAAACATGGGAGACTCGGCGCACGAGTTCAGGATTTTTACCACCCGCATTGATCTCGAAGTGAATGAAATTAAGCCAAAGTAGTACCGATCCGCCGTGCTTCTGCACCGCGCGCTCAAATACTGCGCGAGCCGATGCTGCCTCGCCAACGCTCTTGTGAAGGAACGTGGCGTACGAGGTAGCCACATACGCGTATGCTTCGGCCTCGTTCTCGACTGCCTCCATTCCACGCTCAAACCACGTCTTTGCCATCTCAACATCCCCTCGTCTCCGTTCAAAGTTACAATAATGCAAGAATGCCTCTGCAAGTTTCGGGGCCACATCAGATAGTACCTTCATGTACACGTCTTGAGCCTTTTGCAGCTTGTCATGGGCTTCCAAGAAAGCCGCGTATTCCAAGTAAATGGACGCGCGATACTTGAGAAAGATCGTCACTGCACGCTGGAACACGGCGTCCGCTGCGTCAAACCCACGCAACTTTTCGCTCCACTCGACATAACGAAGCCAAATCTCTTCGTAATTCGCGCACGAGATGAGGCAGCGCTCGTACAGAGTCTCACAGCGCGCATCGTCACCTGTCGCTTCTTCGAAGTCCAAGTAACTATGCCAGTTCTTCATCGCAGGTTCAGTCACTAAGGTCACGTGAAAGTAACTTCGGTCGATTCCAGCTTCAAAAGCCTGCCGACGGTAGATACCTTCCATCGTCTTATTCTTCACGACCTCCACTGCATTCACGATCTTTACACGCAGCAGTCCTTCGTCCATGAGCTCTTCTCCGTCACCTGCAAGGGCCTTCTGCTCTTCGGGTGTTGCCAGAGCATTCAATTGTTGGGCAAGCACAAACTGGTTGTATTTCTCCCAGAATTCCTCAAGATTGCGCAGCGGCTGATGCATGATCCGCTTGAATACTTGGTTCAGGCGAGGCATATCATTCTAAATAGTAGGTATAATTCACAGTAGACCAAGTAAGAAAAAGCATTACCGATTGATACAGCCAAGCCTGGAGCGACTTACGTTCACAGTCTCCAGCTGGATGTACAGCTCCCACAATGGACCAGCCATGGGGTCAGCCCCACACGCCGCCACGGCTCTCTCCAAGATTCTACGGCAAATCATAACAAGAGGGAAGAACCGATTAGAATGACCAAAGTCTTCAGCGTACCTACTAATGCAAAGACTTACGGTCGCGTTTCGTCAACGGGGCTGTGCAGCGTGTGGATCAGGAACTCGCAGTACTTCATCCACATGTCCACGCTGTATCTGACCGCTACGACGCCCCGCTCATACACCTCCTGCGCCTTCTGTTTCGCTTCTTCAGGCGTCGCCACAGTGTCGGCGCCGTCTTCCGTGATCTTACTGCCAAGTCCGTGCTCGTATTGTGCATACTACAACACAATAAATGTCAGTAACAGAGCCACCATTACACAACAGTATGCATAGTATCCCTGCACCGCACCTTGTTCCAGTAGCCGAAGCACAGCGGGAACTCCTCCAAGAAGCGGTCGTACGTGGTTTCTACCGTCTCGCGAGGCGTTTCAGCCTGCCATCCACGCAGCAACAACCGACGCCTAATGTTAACACCTAATATTATTCATTGCAACAGCCAGTAGTCTCGTACCTCGCTCTGCACGAGCGACAGCAGACTGACCCACGAGTTGAAGTCCAGTGGGCTCGTGTCCACGGCCTCTGTGAGTCGCTCCAGCGGCGTCTTGACCGTCAGCACGATGGGGGCAGATCCATTAACAGCAGTATCGGCACTGGAGCCGTTGGCGGCGGCGGCGTCGACGGACGTAGGAAGCGCGGCAGGGGTCTCCATGAGCTCTTCGGTAGGAACGACTCGATTGGTGGGGGGTCACGAGTTTAAGTGAAATTACTGATATTAGTGACATCCGTCCCTTGAAACCCTTGAGAAAGCTCTGGAAATGTAGATCGAAAGATGGGGTGTCCTTTTATGGTGTTCAAAACATCATATGCTATAAACATTGAAGCACAGTGCAATCTCCATATGCTATAAACATTGAAGCACATTGCAACCATGTACAATGTTACATTAGATGAGCCCAGCCCTTGCGAATACCTAGCTTCTTGCGGTCTTTGAGTTCTAGTTGCTCTCTTTGCTGGCGCTGCAAGTCTCGCACGAGTTCCTGTTGTCGCACTTCAACTCGCCGCCGCAACGTCTTCGAATACCTCTTGATCTCAACACTCAGTGCCGCTTCATTCACCTCCGCAACTGCTTGCCCCGCTGACCCTTCCGCTTTCTGTAGCGTCTGCACTTCAGGAATGAGGTAGTCGCTCGTCTTGATCTCCAGCGGCGGCATCCCGTGCGTCGGGAACCGCTGGCACCGCCACGTGAGCACCAAATCCGCCGCTTTCGCGTCCAATCGCCTCTGCTCCTGGTCTCGACGGCGCTTATGAGCTTCTAGTCGCTCCAGCGTGCACTTGTCAAGAGTGTGTGAGGCTACGTACTGCACGCCGTAGCTTGACAACGCCAACGTGTCCTCCATCAAGTGATTGCTACAAAACAACACCACAAAATGTAAAAAAAAGAAGAAGCTCCAAATCACAACAATTCATGTAACACGCCAACAAAAACTGTCACCTCACCTGGTATGTGGAGAATCCGCCGTAGTGAGCGCCTCGGACAGCAGATGCACAACGCCGAGCTTCAACTGTCGCGGCAGATCTTTGTAGTCGTCCGAATTGAGCCACGGAGCGAGCGAGGCACGATGTTCTAGTAATTTTTGCCGCGCTTCGTCATTATTATTCCCACTCATTGCATTCGCCACGACAGAGCTCAGCGCCAATGCTTCGCCGTCGTTGGCGCGCCGTGCCATCACCAGCTGAAGTAGTGCGGCGCTTCAAGATAACGACGGTTACGCAGGACTTTTATCCAATAATATTGCTAGTAGAAGATTATTTTAACCAATCGTCATCCACTGTGGCCGCATTGGTTACCTGACACCTCAGTGTCGAATTGACTGGCAAGGAGAGAGATGCGTTATCTGCGCGCCAAGGGGATCCGCAAGGCGCTGCGCCAGTTCCACTTCCTGTGCGGCCTCAAGGCGCCATACAAGGTGCTGCTGGACGGTAACTTCATCGCCATGTGCACGCAGATGAAGGTGGACGTGCACGAGCGCGTGCCCAAGTATCTGCAGGTCAAGCCGCACGAGTGCGAGCTCTACGTGCCCCGCGCAGCGCTGGAGGAGCTGCAGATGCTGGGGGAGACCACAAAAGAGGCCTACAAACTGGCCAAGAGCTTCAAAGTGGTGGAGGCTTACAACCAATCAGAGAAGCAGGAGGACCAGCCCGTGGACGTGTCCAAGGCCATCCAGAACATCGTCGGGGACAAGAACGACCGCAAGTTCGTCGTGTGCACGCAGGAGGTGGAGCTCCGCAAGGCGCTGCGTCTGGTACCTGGTGTGCCACTCATGTACTTGAACCGCTCTGTGCTGGTGTTCGAGGAGATCTCGCGCTCTACGTTGGCTATCGTCCGTCAGGAGGAGAAGGCCAACATGGCCAAGCTCGACGTGAACGAGAAGAGGAAACTAGAACAGATGCAGGAAGGAGACAGCGGAGACAAGTGCGCAGAGCAGCAGAGGCTCCAGAAGAAGAGGGCGAGGGGGCCCAACCCTCTGTCCATGAAGAAATCTACCCAGAAGAAGGTTCGCGCCAAGAAGAAAAAGAACTAAGCTTTTTGGTTGATCTATGTTGTGGTATAGTGTTCATTTCCCACTTGTAGGGCGGAGTGTGCCTTGCTGTGGCTGGATTACTGACTGCAATCTATATTATGCTTCTGTATTACTTTCTTTTTTACAATTGTGTGTGTGTGTGCCTAAAAATCTCTGTCCCATTCGTGTCCGTCCGACTTGTATACAGGAGCTTCTTCTTGGTCTTTGATAGCTTCGAACTTGGAGGCGTCGAGCGGGTCTGCGAGTTTGGGTTGATATGGAGCGTTCACTTTCTTCTGCAGCATGGCATCCCAGTCCAGCTTCGCGAACCACGCATGGGAGCGAATGGCCCGTGCACCGCCGTGTGTCAGACCCAACCGCTTGGTAAGATCACGCTCCAGCAGCTTCGAGATGATGTCCCGGCAGGACGAACTCACCCATCCAGGAAACTCGACCTTCTCCTTGACGATATTCCGGCAAATCTGCATCTGGTCAATCTGGTTCGACCCCGCGAAGGGCGAGTGGCCGACAGCCATCTCGTAGATCAGGATTCCCAGCGCCCAGTAGTCGACACCGCGGTTGTGGCCTTTACCCAGGACCAATTCAGGAGCAAGGTACTCAGTCGTGCCGCATAGCGTGTACGTCCGGTCATCGACCACCTTGGCGAAGCCGAAATCTACAACCTTGAGATATCCCTGCGGATCGATGAGCAGATTCTCGGGTTTCAAGTCCCGGTACACAATGCAGCGCTCGTGGAGATACTCGAGCGCCATAAGCACGTGGCTCGCGTAAAACCGCGCATGGTCGTTCGGAAGGCGACCCGGAGACGACGGTGTCGAGTGCAAGTACGTGAACAGTTCTCCACCCTGCACGAACTCAATGAGCAGGTAAAGTCTAGCTGCGTCCTTGTAAGTTGTGAAGAGCTTGAGCAGGAACGGGTGGTTGCACTGTGCCATGAGCACTTTCTCATTGACCACGTTCCTCTGCTGCTTGTAGGCCACAACAGACGCTTTGTTGAGCACCTTCAGCGCGTATGCCGCACCTGTAGGTTTGTGTCGCACCAGTTTCACACGGCCAAACGTGCCAGATCCCAGAGTGCGCAGCACCTCGAGTTCATCCAACTTAATCTGCTTCTGTTCCTGCATTTTCAACGCATTTTTTCGCTCCTCGGCCTCGCGATTCAAGATCTCTTGAATTGGACCAAGAAGCTCCACGAACTTGCCTTGGTCAAGCGAGAGGCACTCCAAATTGCCGTTGGCGACCACATCGGCTTGTCGTGGCTCGCCGTGCAATAATGACATTTCGCCGAAGAAGTTGCCTGTGGACAAGGTGGCCACCTGCCTCTTTTCCGTGGTCGACTCCCCGTTTTCATTGGTGTTGGTGATCGATTTCGTGACGACAGCAGTGCCGCTCTTGATGATGTAAAATGCCGTGCCGTGGTCGCCCTCCTTGATCACGAACTCTCCGTCTGCAAACGAAACGGGCTCCAGCGCCTGGAAGAGTTTTTCTTTCTCCGAAGGTGAGAGGACCTTCAACATCGGGATGGATTGCAGCACGCGCATGCTCATGTTGTGATCGATCACCTCCCGAAGACTACCGAGCTGGTCATCGAAAGCCTGACGGTCGAGCGCAATGAGGGTCACGTCTGTTTCCGCTGTCACGTTCGCGGCACGAGCCTCACGTGTCATGAGCGCTCGTTCACCGAAGTAGTCGTTCTCGGTCAGACGCACCGACTCCATCCGATGGCTGTCGCCCACATCAGTGCAGATAACAGCACCGCTCTTGATGATGTACAGGATGTTACCCCGTTCACCCTTCTTGATGATCCGGTCACCCTTCGTGAACTTAACAAACTGTGCAGCTTCGGCAAGCTGGCTCAGCTGGGTCTCCGTTAACGCGTGCAGCAACGACACCTTGCGGAGTGCGTTTTTGCACTGGCCAATCTGCTCGGACTGGATGCGAGCTACCAACCGACGGAACGTGACGCGGTCCAATGCCCAAAGCCGACCCGAGTGTGAGCAAGTAACGGTGGCAGTACGTGGGCAATTGTACACCAGCGCCAGCTCTCCGAATGTGGCACCCCGCTGTACGGTGTTGACAACGTTTCCGTGCACTGAAATGGAAAACAAACCGGTCTCGACCACGTAGAAGAAGTCGCCTGGATCACCCTCGCTAATGATGACTTCACCAGCTACAGCCGATTTTTCCGCCATGAAATCCACGATGGACTCGATTTCACTGTGGCCAATGGTGTAGAAGAGGAAGTTGCTGAGCAGCGCTTGCCGAATGATGCCAGTGGGTTCTGCCGACTTCGTCACGCGGTGGAGTTCCAGTGGTGTGTCGATTTGAACGCTCTCACCGAAAATGTCTCCACGGCGCAAAGCATCTTTGCGCTTTTCACGCAGGAGGATACTCACCTTCCGCTCTGGAGTCAAACACAAAAGAATTGTCGGTTCAGTTATCGTGGAAGGTATCGGTGGTGGTGGACTTGTGGAACCTTACCGACTGCGTCATCGCTCGTGATGACAGGGTCAAAAGTCTGCCCCACTTGGTTTGGGACCGAATTAATGCAGCCCATGGTTGATGCAGACAGCTACCGGCTAAGTTTTGTACCGTCACGTTCCAGCAGATTTCACAAAATGACGAGCTGGTTGAACCCAGAAGTGTGCAAAGTTGTCTTTGGACAATGCTATCCTCAATTCCGAGGCAATCAAGATATTCAGGGGTGTTCAGATAAGATGAGAGGAGGGAGGTGTGCTTCCTTCTCCTTATGCTTGTTCCGTTGGACAATTGATCTATTTGAAGCAGCGGCACCCAGAAGCTTATCAAGAAGACATGCATCCAAGATTTTGGTAGTAAGCTAGGGGCGTTTTGAAACGGGCCAACTCGAAGCCTCGCGATAAACCTGAACAACTCATTGCACATGAATTTATCTGATCTCCGTCCTGCTGCATCAAGTGAGCTGGATATGAACGACGCAGAGCTGAAGGCGTCGAGAGTTCGACTGCCCAGTCTTCCTCTCCTTGAAGACGACACTGACAGCTTCATCTACGAAGATGACGGCGAGTCAAATGAAGGCGATGGGAATTCGGAGCTGTATCTGTACATCCAGCGTCTTGAAAAGGAGAAGCACGAGCTTGAACATGAGGTGCAGATGCTGCGGGACCATGATGCTAGGCAGCAGATTAAACTACGCCGTGTCGAGATGTTAGAGGCATCGCTGAAAGATGCCTTGAACACCAGCGATGTCTTTCGACAGGAGAAGGATGTGGTCCTAGCACTGCAAGGTAGTGAGCGCGAGCGGATGGCGTCACTTGTGGCGTTGCTCGAGGAAGCCCAAAATCGTTACGAAGATGCAGAACGTGCTCGCCAAAGCGCGATTTTCAAGCTCAGTTCTCTACAGGCAACGAGAGCGGATGCAACCAGCCAGAGCCTGCTCCCACCAGCACCCAAGAGCACTCCGGCTCCGCGAGGTGGAGCAAACTTGTCTTCGGACGTGTTCACGGATGGAGCGCTAGACTTTGGTGGACGTATCGAAAAGTACAAGCGAGACATCGAGCTGCTTCGTCAAAAGCTGGAACTGACGGAGGAACAGGCAGCTGAGAGACAGAAAATGGCGGTGTCCTTGGCGCTCCACGAAGCCCAACTCGGCTACTCGAATGTAGTCGAGCATATGAAACTGGAGTGTGAGCGCCGACTGAACGACTGGCGTCACAACGAAGCAGTACGAGCGAAGGAAAAGGAGAGTGCGGTGGACGAAGATCGCTACAGTATTCGGCTGGAGATGAAGCACGCTTTGCAGCGCTCTCAGATCGACCAACGAGTTGCCTTCCTGCAATCACAGACCGAGTTTACGACGGGGTCATCCAGCCACCGTGGACCGACCGAGAGCGATTTTTCAACTGGAACACTGGACGAAGTACTTGTGCGCATGCAACTAGAGCAGGTTCGCACACGCCGATTTGAAGCACTCAAGAAGGCCCTTCTCATCCGCCACGCCAAGCTGAACCAAGCAGCAAAAGATCTCTTCTGCCGCTGGAAAATCCAAGCATCCAACACCAGGATTCTGCGACTGAACGCCGTGCTACAAATGCACCGCGTCATGTTGCACCTTGAGTCGCGCAAGAAGCTGAGCTGCTTCAGCAAGTGGAGATCGCAAGTGCAGCAATTGCAAGCACATACATTCCAAGCTCAAGCGCTTTCGTGCTGGAACCGCATGATCGCTGTCGAGAGAATCAGCCATGTTATTGACCGAACCACGGTGCGTCGTACTAACCTCTCGCTTGTCGTTTTGCGACCATCACTAACAGCACTTTCATGCTGTAAACGTAGGTGAAGCGGACGGCGTTGTACTTCCATCGGTGGCGCCATCAGACATGCGAGTCATCGAAAGACGGCGAAGGTGCGTCGGTGGGGAAATCCAACAACGGAGGAAATCACGAAGAAGCCACGCAGTCCCTACAACAGGAAATCAAGGAGTTGCATAATCAGTTATCCTCGTCAAAATCTAAGGCGTGGCGGTACAAGAGACAATTGCTGAAGCAGTTCCTCTAGTGAAAACTTGGAAGTTCACGCTGCACTGAGCAACCCGCATGCCTTGAAGTTGAAAACAGGAATTTTCGGTTGTTGCAGATACCATGATGGTATACCATCATCAAACTGTTCATACAAATTGTCGTCAGGTCTCCACACTAAGCAACGCTCCGAGAACAGGATCAGCCGCGGTAGCCAGGATATCCAGGAGCACCTCCATGGGGTGGGCCTTGAGCGGGGTAGCCTTGTTGCGGAGGATAACCTCCTTGCTGTTGGTACCCTTGGGGTGGGCCTTGGGCAGGGTAGCCTTGCAGTTGGTACCCTTGGGGTGGTCCTTGAGAAGGGTGGCCTTGCTGCGGAGGATGGTCTCCTTGTTGCTGAAATCCTTGGGGTGCATATTGTCCTTGGGGGGCTTGCTGACCTTGCGCAGGATACTGCTGCTGAGCTGGTGGAGAGGCTGCAACAGCAGGGGGCTGAGAAGTGGAGGATGGTGCCCCTGGTTCGGAGCCCGACGGTTCAGAGAATAAGTGATACGTTGGCGGCAGTGCTGGATTGGGCGTGACACCCCGCACTTTCATGTACTGGCACAGCTGACGGGGGATCTCTGCAAGCGTTTCTCTCGTCAGCGCGTCTGGGTACCCCACGAAGCGGTTGTACGGCACGAACTGAACACTAGGGCACACCAATCAATCATTAGAGCGTTGACGTCAGTACTTTTAATAAGTACAAACAGTTAGAGCAAACTACTCAGGTAAAAAAAAACTTACATATCGCGTGCAGACACTCGCCCATTCCTGGCACGCAGCTTCCCTCCGTCTCCGTCAAGGGCAACCATGGACGAGAAGTCAGCGGGACCCACCCCAATGATCACAATCTGTAGATAGCAGAAGCATGATATTAGCAGCACATCACAATCTACATGTAGAGCGGCAGGTGCTTACTGAAAGCGGAGAAATGTGGGACGCTTCAACCAGCGCATCAATGGCTCCCTGCATGTCCATAATTGCACCATCTTCATTCATGGTACCCAAAGAAATGAACGTTTAGCTCAACAAGATGCGAAAATACCGGATACATCAACATACCTGTGATAATAAGTAGCACGAAGTACTTCTGTTTGCGGGGGTCATTTAACTGGTTCGCGATTCGCATGGACTGATTGATGAGTCTGTCGTAAGGAGTAGAACAAAACCGTAAATTTGTGTCGCGATAATACTTTGACTCAAAAAGATCACATGCGCTGGTGACTTACGGGGCAAAGAACGTTGGTCCATGGAGGCGAATGTGCCCGAGAGATGACGTGTAGAGCTAGCAGCAAGTTGTCGACAGTAGTGAGCTCGGTGAGCCTGCAAAATCAACACGAACCAACAATGTACCCCGTACCTGAAGAACTCCCTGAGAACCCGCAACTTCCGGGTTCGATGGGTTCAGATTCAGTGGAAAGCAGTGATCCACGTCATACGCACCAGGAGGAATCCCTCCAAATCCATACACTGGGAATTGCTTGTCTGCGTCGTACTCTTGCAAAATAGAAACCGTCGCTGATATCGCATGTTGGTACTGGTTGGGTCCACGAGGATCGAGAAAGTGAAGGCTGCACACAGATGAGAGGTCCCACAAGACAGTCAGCGACTATGACCTCTAGCTTGACTCGATAGAAAGCTAAACCGCCAAAACTGTACCTGCGAGGATCATTGGGTGGGCCATTTGATGCCGTGTAGTCGATGCTAATAATCAGATTCATCTCCAGCCCACCACGAACTGGTATATACCAACAAATAAAACACAACCGTTAGATCCGTCGCAATCAACTGCTGTGGAAATCAAAGCGCTTCACGGCAACAACAATATCGACAAGATTCACTCACGATAGTCGATGAAAGTGTGCTCTCGGTAGATCTCCACCTCCGCAGCCACAAGCAGCCCAGCATTCGTGTACTTCTTGCCCTTCTTCTTCTGCAGCGCCTCATTGTGCAGAATGAAGTTGGAGCCTTGCTTTCCCTGAATCTCCTCCAGGGTCGTTTGCACTTGTCCAATAAGTTCCGATTTGCCTCCACGGTCTTCGTCAAACACCTGCAGACTCAGTGGGCGTTTGTAGTCACTGTTGCACAGTTGCTGTAGGGGCAGTTCGAAGCGTCTCCAGTTGGGGTTCAAGTTGTTGTCGATGGTCTCCGTCCTGTGCACTTGCGTCCAGGAACCCCCATCCTCTCTGAGACGACTGATCACGAGGAACGGATCGCTCTTGCTGAACATGCCGTCCATATTGGCCAGGGACGTGGCAGAGAAGCGGAGACGCACCGCCTCACTTGAAGCTTTGGTCTCCTCGGCCTTCACCAGCAGCGAGCCCTGATGCTTCGACGTGCTCTTGCCCCCCGTGAGCAGGAAGGACCCACTTTGACCTGGAGCTCCCATCAATTGCCCCAGGGTGAACTCTGCCCCGCCGATGAAGTCCTGATCCTTGAGCTTGTCGGGGGACGAGCTGTCCTGGTCATAGACCTCCACCTTCAGTTGCTGCACGGACTCGAAGTGGAACTCCACGAGGAACAGTTTGGCCCATGTCGGGTTCAGATCGTCCTTCTTGGCCTCTGTCTTGCCCACTTTGGTCCAGCCAGCGCCACCTGTCCAGAGAAGGAAAATGGGTTAACATTATGGGACGGAGAAGGACGAAGTTTGGGCGTGGATTCGGCCTACTTTTCACGTAGAGCACGGCGAACGGATCGGATTTCGAGATGATGTCGCGGTCTCTGAGGTTCTTGGCACTAAACGACAGCTCCACGGACGATGTGGGGGGACGTACGGCCCCAGGGGGAGGCGCAGCGGCGGCGTACATGCTGATCTTGAAGGTGGTGCAGCGATTACCCAATGTTTGTGAGTTTTGTGACCGTCACTCGAGCGGAAACCAGAACAGAAAATTCTCTGGATCCAGAGTCTTATAAAAGGGGTTGTTCGTGAACCATCGTGTATCTTATATAAACGCATACTTTCATAGTTTTGTAAGTTTAGCAAACACTTGGCTTGATGAATTATCTTAAGCATCATGACGAGAAATTTTATAAATCATCATATCCTATCGTGAAATGGATGGATGTTGACCCAGTCGGTAAGGAACAACATTCGTGCAACAGTTTTGTACAAACCACATTCGTGCAACTTTCACATAACATTCAAGCAGCAGTGTCCACTCGGGATTCCCGAGTCGGGAATTAGAGCTAGGCCTAAAATTGTATGCTATATAGCGGTATGTTTCGCTTGGACGCCACCCAAGACGAAAGAGATAAGCGCTCAGGGTAGCCCGACCTGGACGTCGCCGAAAAAAAGATGAGCTAGGAGGAGGGACAATGAGAGTTTGAAGCTTCGGTAGACGTCTTGCTCAGTTTTCCGTAAGCAGCACACGAGGTCGACACGGCCTCCGTAAAAAAGACGACAACACCCACTCCTTTAAAATGACTCCTTAAACTGCGTGTACTATCTGCATTCTACATGTAGAATCCATATCGTGAGAAATAGATGAGTTTCGAAAAACTATATTGGTTTATCGGCCGTACAACTGCTGCCTTACTGCGAGTGTCGGAATACAAATTTCCAATTGCACGGTCGCGGCAGATTGCAATGTGCAACTGGGGAAGCTCTCTGTATTGCAGTTGGTTATTGCGAGTTTGGCTGCTGTTCTAGGTTGAAGTGCTTACCATTTCACGAAAGAGAGCGTGTCGAATGCGACAGCCTTTGCTTCTAGTCAACTATATCGTCCTCGACTGATTTCTTCCAAAAGAAACCCGAATAGAAAACCTCACTGTACATCCATCGATGCCGAAGTTCCTCTATGTATCTATAAACCGTGACCTTTATTTGCAATTGAGCATATAGATGTTATTGCGGCACTTCTGAGTATTGCAGTGCACATTGCTGGAACGAGTACATGTGGTATTCCCATAGCCAGTTGCAACATACGCCATCTAGACGGCATTGGTAAGTAACGCTGAAGTTGAAGTTTGTCTAGGATGGTGCAGTCATTTGCGTACAACACACGTAAAATAAACTCACGCGAAAAAAAGAATCCGACGAAAGTCGGATCTGTATCGATGTTCGCTTAAAAAACTTTGAGAAGTCAGATCTCATGGTCGGACGGGCAAATATTTTTTTACGTCAAACAATGCGTAGTCGCGCCCTTTTCATACTGCGATACACGCCGAACAGCGAGCAGCTCAATACGGCAGCGAAACGCAGACTTGAGCAGCTAACTACAGTAGTTAGCTGCTGGGTCTGCGTTTGCCTCGTGCCAGACGTCTCCGGGGTGCACACCAGCGCGGTGAATCAGTCTGGCTGCGTCAACCCAGAAGCCGGAAAGATATGGAATCAGCCGCTGAGTCTAAGACTCAGCGGCGCTATTTGCTTCTCACGCAACTTCGCTTGTTCTCGCTCGAGCCCTCAGAATCTTAGTGAAGAACCGTTTACGAGCTAGCTAGCAGCTGTGATCGACAAGTACAGCTCGGTCCTGAAACGGTGGCCCTTTTGACCGGTTAATGCGCTGCGCCATCGATGGCGGACACACAGGAATGCATTCCTGGCGAGAGCACACGTCGAACTCGCTACCGAGCAACACCACATTCCTTCGAACATCGCCGCCTCCGGTGTTTGCCAACGTCCAAAGTGACTTGCTACCCCAGGCGACGACGCGCATACACAGTGCTCGGCATTCCGCAAGCAAGGCAGCAATACAGCCGCTGAAATGACGCTTCACCACCCTTCTATCAATGACTTTTGTGCGTTCAGCCACGTGACTTCACCTGGAAGTTGTAGTCACCGACAAATGCGAACTTGCACGCAGAAGACACGAAAACGCGGTCGAGGTGGTATCTATCCACGATGCTTTCGGCGCAGCGCAGTGGAAACTTGTGCTGAGTGCGTACGTGCGGCAAAGTTTACCGTCCCAAAAGGGCAGCCACGGTTGCCCACCGCAACCGTGGGGCCAGCTGCCCTAGCTATCTTTTGTTAGACCGCCGACATGCATGAACCTACATAACAGGATAGAGACTGATGGACCGGTATGAGTTAGAAACATACAATGTAGCACTCATCTTCGATGATAGAACCCCAGGTATTAAACGTCCTCCCAGCGCCGAGCCTTGTTGCATCCTACCGTCCATGTTTCTCTGTGCACTCCCAGGTCGACTCCCGCCCTGTCGCTCCTCCCGTAACGAGAGTCTCGTTACACAGCGTTTTGTTCGGCCGTGTTCTTGACTTCGTTTAAAGAAAAGCGGCGTCGCGCCATACAAAGGTCAAGTGCAACATCCCTGTGCCAAACTCAACTCAATCACAGTCTTCAAATCACCGCCAACCCAGCAAACCCCTAGCCGACCGATCGGAACGAAACTCGCTTCCTCCAGAACAAGTTAAATTGCAAACGTCATGAGCAGCAACCCCGCCATGCGCCGCGACTGGAGCCCGGGCAGCCCCGTAGGCGACCGCGTCTGGGCGCAAGCTATCCACGCCGTCGTCGAGCGCCGCCTCACGCTGCGCCAGGCTGCACAGGCCTTCGGGCTGCAGCAGGCCGCGCTGCACCGCCTCGTGCGCCAGCACACGCTGCAACAGCTGCGCCATTCCTCAGCGCCAGCGTCGACTCGATGGCTGCCCAGCTCGAGCACGAGCCCTACCAACAGTGACGACAGCCGCTTCACCGCGCCGGCGATAGCCAACAACAACAACAGCGTACCCACCACCAACCGCTACGTGTTCCCGCGCCTGAACCCGCTGGCGCTCGGCCACGGTAGCCCCGACGGCGGGTCGCTGCCGGCCGTTGCGCCCTTGGTCGCCGTCATGGCGCCGCCACCCGTGTGCGAGCTCACGCCGGAGATCAACGACGAGGTCGTGGCCGTGCTGCGAGAGCAGTTCATGCAGCAGCAGCAGTACGACGACTATGAGACAAACGACGGACGCTACAACAGACTCGAGGGCTACGCGGACGCCGACATCGCCGACATGGCACGCGCCATCGTGGGCCACAATGGCCGCCGCACACTGCCGCCGAACTTCCCGTCCGCCAACTGGCTTGCCATGTTCAAGCGCGAGAACGACTTCGTCGACGTGGATGACATGGTCCGCAGCAGGAGCAGGAGCAGAACGAGCAGCGACAACAACTCAAAGAGTGGTGTCCTGCTGTCGCAACGCCAGCAGCAGGAGCACTACAATCGCGACTACGAGCTCGAGGAGCAGCAGCGTCGCGGAGACAAGATGCGCTGGATCCAGAACCGCAATTACCGTCAACCGGCAGCTCCGCCAGCGCCACAACACAGTCCTGTACATCGGCGCGCCACGTACGTCTGGGAGGACGTCGATGGGACGACCGATGCCGCCGGCCGCTCGATGCCGCAGTACCAACCGAGAGACGATGGCAAGTTCCGCCGAAGTCCAAGCGCTGGAAGCAGCAACGGCCGTTCTGACAGCAATGGCAGCGACCGCAACTACCGGCAGAGCAACCTCGTACCGGCTAAGGTGTGGGAAGCCGCTATGGAGGATGTTGCCATCCACGGTATGAGTCTACGCAACGCCGCTAAGGCCCACGGAGTACACTTCGCGGCACTTCATCGCCGTCTGAAGAAACGCCAGCAACACAAGCTGAACATGCCCTGCGAGCCCAACTACATCCCGTTCGAAGACGAGGCCGGTGTGGTCCGTGTTATCCATGCGCACGCTGAAATGGGTGTCCTGCTAACGTTCACAGAGCTGGTCGATCTGCTCAAGCGCACGGCGCTCAAGCACCGCTCGGACTTGCCGGAAGACGTTGCAACGGCACTCGTGCGCAGGTTCCAGTCTCGCGTGGAGCAGTCTGTTCGCCACCTGATCGTTGACTGGCCAGCTCCGACAAACAATGTCCTGTATCGACTGCGTGACACCGGCAGCAGTGAAGACGGCAAGGGCGGATTGGTTGCTGGCGTTGCTGCTGCCAATGTTGGCACGAGCAGCTTGCCTTCCATCATCAGTCGAAGCAGCGGCGAAGGTGGATCGTTGTCGTCGTCAGGGTCATCGTCGTCCCTGTCGCCTCATCCGCAATCGGTTGCTGCGTTCCCAGTGATGCGCAAGTCTCCGGTTGGCACTGCACCAACGTCGACGTGGAGTAACAACAACAACAACAACAGCCGCAGCAGTGCTGGCAACAAACCTAACGACGACAGCGGCAACGTCTGTGCAGCTACCGTGTCACCCTCCCATGACGGTGAGACGGCGTCTAATCAGCCGTGCATGATTCTTCGCCTGTGAGCGTGATCCTCTCCGACCCAGCCGCCCAAGCGCATTATTTTATCTATTGATGCACTCCATCCTCTGCTAACTGCGCTCGTTGTGTGCGCCGTGCCGTGCCGTTTTATCATCATCGCGCGCGCAACGAGTTTGATGCAGACACTAATAATTTCCCTTGAAATGTCTCGGCGCGGGCCCTATTGCCGCGCTGGACGTGTACAATATGGACTACCGGTAGATAGAGGTGTAAAGAGAAAACATTGATGTCGTGTGTCGTACATGTAGATTTGGACCACGAAGCTCGTGCCGTTGTTGACTTATCCTGACTGCTTGTCAAACTTCTGTTGCTCACCACTACCGCCAAACCAAGCTTAGTGATCGTCCTTCAACCCTTCCTCAGTTGAAACGCGGCGTCTATCCGGATGCTGTAGCATCAGCGTTCGCAGTTCCGCAGCAGTCAGTGGCCGATCTAACTGTGCGATGTCTTGGTCTCGTAGGACCGCATGTTTGTACGTGCCCAAAGGGGTGGCAAGGTTCGCGCAGGCGAAAAGTGTCTGCCCCGCGTTTGCGATCATCAAGTCAGCATGCACCATGGTGCTACCACGAATAAAGTCAAAGAGGTTACCGTCAACACGGAATATGGGGGATGAATGAAGATAGCACGCTTACCTCTGCGTGGTGAGGATGGAAGTGCGAGCATCGTCGCTCGTGCTCAGTGCCACCCACAGGCGCAACATGCGCGCTCGCGCTTCCTCGTGGTCCATCGTGGTGACTGGCAGAGAACACGAAATGGAAATGGGCAACACATTTTGATTGGATACAAGCAGCTCTACAAACCTAGCTCTCGCTCATGCCTCTCTTGTCATGCAAGCACATCTCGATGAGGTCAATATCTTGCTGCAACTCCCGGCGTCGCTCGTTCTTCATGGTAGTAGCCTCCGGTCCAAGAAAGAGAATCTCTTCGAGTTCCTTCGCTGAGGCGTCTGCGACGGCCAGGACGCCCTCGGATGAGATCAACCCCTTTTTGTATGCACCAAGCGCGGCCCCTGCATACGTCCCAAAAAACTCGACACCTTCCCTGCAAGCACCAACATACAACTTGGTAAGTTGGATTTCTTAGACGTGAAGGAATAAACAACAGATCGGTACTTACACAGCATACTCCCGCTTTCGCCCACCGTCGCCTGTCCGAGCAAAGATTGGGTTCACGTTGTGAATGAAAGTACCCAGCACCTGCTCCGGGCAGGTTTTCAGCAGTTGTGATGCCAGCAGCGCATCGCCTTGACCCGAGTCACCGAAGAAAACGAACTTGAACTCTGGGAACAGCGCTGCAAAGCGAGAGAAGTTGTCCAGCTTGAGATTCGCGATTTTCTCGTTGCTCACAAGACCTTTCACCGACCCATTCAGCACCGTGACGTTCGGCACACCCAGGCTTTTCAAGTGCTGCAGCGTTAGATAGCGTCCAATACTCAGCCATCCACGAGGCCTTGCAGTGAGGAAGGTGATGGATGGACGCACGCTCTCGCCGTTTGCATCCTGCGCGAGCCCACGTGAGAGCCGGGCGAAGAGATCCGAGACGCCGGGGTACGGAATATGAAGCGGGTAGCGCTTGTCGATCCATCCCGGGAAAAGTGTGTCGTCAATATCGCTCACAACCTTGATTAGGTTCGGCTGCTGCTCCTTCACCTTAAGACCTTCCACGGCGATATGCTGCATCATGGTCACGACTTCCGTGATGTTCTTATTGCCGAAGATGAGTTGAGTGAGGTCCCCCGAGTGCGGCGGTTCTTCTTGCGCATATACGCTGCGGCGGAAAGATATCTTACCTGGCGCCACGCCACCTTCAAACTGAATATGGCCCGCTGTGTCAATAAAAGCCTCATCATCCGAGTGAATCTGCTCCTTCAGAACCGACAGCTCCAACCCATACGTGCCACAGACCACATTCTTCGCAGCACTGTGTAATATAGTTTTATCACGGATCAGTGGAGACAACAAACAGTGCTGAATAGCTCGGATGACCAGCGCTCGATTGGCGATAGTGATCTCTCCCAGTCTCTGCTTCGTGAGGACGTCCAGCACCTTCGCGCGCTCAGACGGAGTGCACGAGTGCAGCATGAAGCCAACCATAGTCCTGCAGAATTGACTCGAGTTCTCAGGCGACGTAGCGCCCAAAATGCCATTCAGACTGGTTGTCGAAGCTGCAGCCAGCACATTGTGGCAGGCCAGGGGGTCGTCCAGCCGTCGGTTGCGCGGCTTCAGGTGCACTTCCTTCTGCATCTCGTCACTGAAGACGATGGCCGTGTCGTTGTCTTTGAGCGTCTTGAAGCGCCACGCTGTGCGCTGCTTCAGCCCCTTCCACTTCTGCTGCAGTCCGTCCGCTGCCAGCGCCCATGTCGAAGCTTCTCGCAGCTGAAATAGGTCTGAACGTCAGAACGTCGAAAGTCACACTCCATTTGCATTTGCACTCAACCTACCAATAGCAGACTCGTCTGTAGAGAGGGAAGTGGTGTTGCAACTGCCTGGGTGTAGCATGGATAAGTTGTGCGTCTGCTGCGAGGCCGCACAGGCGTCTGCAGACGCCGGCGGAGGCGCATGGTTCCCGTTTGAGGATAAAGTTTTTGGGGAAATAAGACTTTTCAAATGTCCCGCTTACGACGAGGAGGTTTTCTGGGTTATTTGGGCTGAAGCCATCTGTGACAAACTTGGTGTTTGTAAGGAGGATTCTAAACCCACCTACCCGTAATGGTTTCGCGTTTCGGTATGTTGAAGTGCACACGAATGTCTCGCGGCTCGTCCTTCAGAGCGAGTGGTACCATCGTTGTAGTTATCGCTGCCCTCGTTGCGAGGTCTGCCTCGGGACTATGTGTGTGTGTGTGTGTGGGGGGGGGGGGGGGGGGTCAACAACTCGAAGGACAGATCCATCAGCTCCATGTTCGCCAATACATGCGAGAGCTTCTGCAGCTTACTGTGTTCAAAAGTATATCGTGGCAACTGACGGCCACTTAAGCCACCTGTCAATCGAGATGTGATCATGTACCGCGTAACGAATAAGGGGGCGTCCCAAGCGCTAGCGGGCCAACCGAAAATTGAGGAGTTGTATAACTCGAGTATCATGAGGTTGCTGAAGAGACGAATGTCCTCGATGGCCATGATCTCCAGGCAATGAGAAATAATGAGTGCCGACATGAATACCTCGAGTCCCGCTTTCATGGTCGCGATACGAGCGTGCGAAATTTCCATTACGAAAGCATAAAGTTGTCCTTGCAGTTGTTCTGCCTGACCTGGCGCATGCTTTGTGTACGACATCGGAGATTCTGGTATTTTCATTTGATGTCTTGACTCGACTTCGGTTGTGACAGTGATAACACGCGTGGATTGCGTCGATTAGGTGATTTCAACATTTTCATTTTATCTTGATTGCGTTGGGTATAACTTTACTCTTTGCTCTCGACATTCCTGTCCTCGCTAGCGCAGAGGAACTCAAACTCAGCCAAGATGGGCACGTGGTCGCTGCCGAAGACGGAGTTGGGGATTCCGTTGTAGTTACCGTGCAGACTCGATGGCAGGCGGCCTGAACGGTTCAAGCTGTCTGACATGGCCAGTCGGTTAAACCAGTTTCCTGGTCCGTCCTCAGCTCGCAAAACAGTTTCCGGCGGAATCTCCAGTACACGTGACGGAACCAAACTGCTCTTCGAGTACCAGATATAGTCAATCGTCCAGCAGCGCCGGAAGTTCACGGTGGTGTGTGGCGGCTCGGCCTTCTTGCCTTCTTCTACCTTGAGCGACTGCAGCGTCTCCTCAGAGTGTTCCAATGCACTCGCCAGTGCGTTCGCCTTGTAGAACGCGTAAGCACTACGAAAAACTTCGCTTACACCCTCCAGGTTGGGTTTCTGCATGAAAGAGTTTTCCATGTACTCGTAGATTGGCGACTCCGGCGAGTTGTTGAAGTCACCGCACAGTACGATTGGTACACTGTTCTGACCTGTTATGGTCCCTGCTAAGTCACGCTCGTACTTGTCCTTCACATCGCTGCTCATGCGGATCACCTCTTCCTCAAGCTCAAACAGCTCGGCCATCTGGTGGTCCACCTTCCTGTGAACAGGTTGGACAACGCATAGAACTCATGTTAGCTTCTGGGCGAGGCATCTTCAATCATGAAAGCGAGCAACGTACTTGGCGTTCCACCACAGGTGCGTGCAGCCGACCAACACGAACTGCGCAAAGTGGCGCATCTTCAGCAACGCCAAGACAGCCACTCGGTCGTGCGGATCATGGAAGTTCACAGCTTCGAACTCTTTCAACTCGAACTTGTCCTTTCTGAGCCACACAGAACCATCAGCCACTGACCATCAAGAAGACCAGATAGCACTATGTCACACCCGCACGACGCTCACTCACTTGAAGAAAATCCCGCAGCCGTCGTGCTTCTTCTCGCCAGACCAGTTCGAGACGTGGATGGATGGACGCTTGACGTAGACACTCTCGTACCCTCGGTCCTGCAGCTCCGGCTTGAAGAACCTGCAGCAATACACAGTGTCACTCACACCTCTGGCATCCTCCCCCCTAAATACTCGTTGCACGTACGTCCAGTAGTCGCTCAGCTCCTCAAGGCACAGCACGTCAGCATCCAGCGCGTCCAGCTGCCGCAGCAACGCCATCTTGCGGTTCTCCCAGTTCAGACTCGATTCCAGTACGTACGGGAAGTGGTTGCGCGTGGCCAAGTTGCTCGCCAAGATGTTTAGCTGCTCACAGATTAAAAAAGCGTCAGCAAAAGGAATTCCGGAGCGTCGAACTCCGTTTGCTCGCACCTGCACGACCGTGATCTTCTGCTTGCTGAGTTTGGTGGGGTCCACGTGCTCCAGCTC
Source organism: Phytophthora podocarpi (assembly GCA_001314375.1). Classification (NCBI taxonomy): domain Eukaryota; phylum Oomycota; class Peronosporomycetes; order Peronosporales; family Peronosporaceae; genus Phytophthora; species Phytophthora podocarpi. Next base: position 98,541 of record KQ473452.1, read on the forward strand.
CTTGGTGCACGGTAGCAAGCGAGCACTCGACAGTCGCTCGGAGCTGGAGCTGCACAGGCCGCGACGAGCCCGACAGTTCGCAGACGCTTGGCGGAAGGCGCGCCACAGCTTCGCGTTATGCCTGGACAACGACACTGACGCCAGCACGGCAACGCCCATGCCCAGACACACGGCTGCGGGACGGCCGGACAGCGTCACGCTCATGACGAACCGCTCTAGGGCAAGGAGAAAAGGAATGCGCGTGTCCAGCTTTGCGTTGACCTCACCGTTCCCCTCTTGAAGATGATACTTGTGTGCGTCACACCGAGGTCCGGTTGATGTGTGAAACATAAGGTTAAAGTAAGTATATGAAGTGAATATATTACTTCATAAACTTACTTTGAATTGTCAAGTCTCCACGAATGGCTGCCACCCATTCGCCACGCACCGCCAACAGCAAAACCGCGGTCATTTTGGATTCAGGTTACTGTCAGTCCAAAGCTACTGGTGCGTTTGACTGCTGGAAGTGGGCAGGTTATTATTGTGTGAACCGGGATGCTGACGCGTTGTTGTATCTGTTGTGGGACTGCAGCCCTCTATCCACCATGTCCCTTGTGAACAAGCCGAAGACCGTCGAGGCGGAGGAGACCCGCATCCACCGCATTCGCATTACGCTCTCGAGCCGTAACGTGAAGAACCTGGAGAAGGTGTGCGCTGACCTCAAGCGTGGCGCCGTGGACAAGAACCTGAAGGTGTCGGGCCCCGTGCGTCTTCCCACCAAGATCCTGCGTCTGACTACGCGCAAGTCGCCCTGTGGTGAGGGTACCAACACGTGGGACCGCTTCGAGATGCGCATCCACAAGCGTATCATCGACCTGCACGCCCCCTCGGACATCGTCAAGCAGATCACGTCGATCTCGATCGAGCCCGGTGTTGAGGTCGAGGTGACCATCGCCGACTCCGCCTAAGCGCGCTGTCTGTGACTGGTCGGTCTCGTGGCTTGTTCTTCTCTCGCTGCCAGCACCATCCACCCAGAAGTTTGGGGCGTTGCTTGCTGCGCCTCGAGACTCGCGAGCGTAATGGGGGACGGGATTGTACTAAACGCCCTCGTGGCGTGAATATAATTCCAACCCCACGTCTTTGTGGGACACCCCACCCTTTGCCATGTCGGTGTTGAGATGTGAACACAAACTAACTCATTCATTAAGCTGTGTTATTTATGCTGGGGGGTACAATTTGCATACGGCGCTCGCTCTTTTCAGCATGACGACAACGTTTACTTAATTAGTTCGTTGCATCCGGTTCGGACTCCTTGAACAGCACTCCAGCGGTAAGCTTGGCGACGAACCTCGCAGCCGCGGCGGATGCCTTCTTTCGCAGCGGGACGGATGTTGGTGAGGATCATGACAGCATCGTGAGGCATGTTCTCGAACAGATTGACCTCCCAGTAGTCAACGCTTATGGGGGTTTGCCTTGTCGATAATCCGCATGCACGAGCATGGCAACTTGCGCTGCAGCACAGTATTCACTTGAAGTGTACCACACTATACACACAAACCTGATGGAGTTCCATACTTAAACCAAGAGAAATAGGTTATGAACCGACGCAAAAACAGGCTCACACAACAGACCAGTGTGTTGTTAGCCATCCGCTGCGCCAGCCACACTAGTGGCCAGCCATACTCGAATCGTCCCCGAGACCAAGTAGCTCGAGCTCTCTCTTCCAATGGCACCATCGACGCCGCTCGTGGTGCTCTGCGGCGACCGCGCACCGGATGTGCTGGTGCAGACCGCGGCGGCTCTGCAGACCGGCGGCCTGCGCGTGGCCTCGCTGTGCTCGCCGGTCGTGGAGGCCGCGCTGGTGGCCGCCAAGGTGCCGCACGTGGCTGTGGCCACGCCCGCTGACGTGCAGCTCATGCTCTCGGACCGCGTGAAGGCTGTGCTGGCTCTGCCGCCCAGCGCCACGGACGTGGGCGCCACGGCCCACGCACGCGTGGCCCAGTGGGTCTCGGGCGCCTACTCGTTCGTGCGCACCGCCGCCTGGAACCACAAGCAGATCAGCGTCGTCGTGGACGAGACAGACCTGGCTACGGTGCAGAGCAAGCTCTCGCGCGACGGATCGCTGGCCTACTCGCTACGTGAGCGTCGCGCTCTGGCCGAGAAGGCCTTCGCCCTGTTCGCCGAGCTCGACAAGGCCATCGCCGCCAGTCTCAGCGGCGACGACGAGGTGGTGCACGACGTGCTGCTGGTCGGCAACGGAGGCCGCGAACATGCCATTGCATGGAAGCTGGCCCAGTCCGCCTCTACCGGCCACATCTACGTCGCGCCTGGCAATGCCGGCACGGAGGACGTTGCTGCAGGCATTTCCAACGTCAACATTGGCGTGGGCCAGCACGACGAGCTCATTGCCTTCGCTAAGAGCAAGGGCGTGTCTTTCTGTGTGGTGGGACCTGAGGCCCCGCTGATTGACGGACTTGCGGACAAGATGAACGCTGCCGGCATCCCGGCTTTCGGCCCAAGCAAGGTGGCCGCCCAGCTGGAGGCATCCAAGGCGTTCTCGAAGGACTTCATGCGTCGCAACAACATCCCGACCGCTGCGTACCAGAACTTCACGGACTACGAGAAGGCCAAGGAGTACCTCGACTCGATCGACCACAACATTGTCGTCAAGGCTTCGGGTATTGCTGCTGGCAAGGGTGTGCTTATTCCGACCTTGAAGGCTGAGGCTCACGAGGCCCTGCGTGAGGTCATGCTCGAGAAGGCCTTCGGCTCGGCTGGTGATGAGGTCGTGCTGGAGGAGTTTATGACTGGCGAGGAGGTGTCGCTCCTGGCGTTCTGCGACGGCGAGCGTGTGGTGTGCATGCCTGGTGTGCAGGACCACAAGCGTATCTCGGACGGCGACCAGGGACCGAACACGGGCGGCATGGGCGCCTACGGCCCTGCCCCGTGCCTCACCAGCGAGCTTGAGCGTGAGTGTGTTGACATCGTTGAGCGCGTGATCGCTGCCATGAAGAAGGAGGGCATGCCGTACGTTGGTGTGCTGTACCCTGGCTTCATGCTAACCCCGACGGGCCCCAAGATCGTCGAGTTCAACTGCCGTTTCGGTGACCCGGAGACCCAGGTTGTACTTCCGCTGCTGCACAGCGACCTGTTCGAGATCATGCGTGCTTGCGTGGAGCATCGTCTGGAGCGCTCGCTGGTTTCGTGGAAGAGCGGTGCTGCGGCTACCATCGTGATGGCGTCGCAGGGTTACCCGAACAGCTACCCTAAGGGCAAAGTCATTACGGGTTTGGATGACGCCCAATCGCTGAAGGACGTGGACGTGTTCCACGCCGGCACAGCGAACGCTGCGGACGGTAGCATCGCGACGTCGGGTGGACGTGTGCTCGCTGTTACTGCTGTTGGCCCCTCGCTGCAGGGTGCTCTCGACCTTGCGTATGCGGGTGTCTCGAAGATCCACTTCGAGGGCGCTCAGTACCGTTCGGACATTGGACTGAAGGGACTGCTGCACGGTGCCAAGAAGCTGAAGCTGGCCGTGCTGGGCTCCACTCGTGGAAGCAGCATGCAGCCGATTATTGATGCGATCGCGGCCGGCGAGTTGAACGCCAGCATTGACATCGTGGTTAGCGACAAGGCCTCTGCTGGCATTCTGGAGCGCGCGAAGACGCACGGAATTGAGTCCGTGGCCCTATCGGCCAAGGGTCTGTCGCGTGCTGTGTTCGATGCGCAGGTGTCTGAGGTGCTGAACAAGAAGAATGTGGACCTCGTGCTGCTCATTGGATACATGCGTATTCTGTCGGGCGAGTTCTGCAAGGAGTGGGAAAACAAGGTGCTGAACGTGCACCCATCGCTGCTCCCGGACTTTGCTGGCGGCATGGACCTTGCAGTTCACCGCGCTGTGCTCGATGCGAAGAAGACCGAGAGCGGCTGCACCGTACACTTTGTGACGGAGCAGGTGGACGCTGGTCCGATCGCTGTGCAGATGAAGTGCCCTGTGCTGGAGGCTGACACGCCCGAATCGCTCAAGGCACGCGTGCAGCCTCTGGAGGGTACTGCTTTCCTGCACGCTATCAAGCTGGCGCAGACTGGACTGTTGCTGAAGAACAAGGCTGGAAAGAAGGAAATCACGTACGCGGATGCCGGTGTGAGCATTGATGCCGGTAACGAGCTGGTGAACAGGATCAAGCCGCTCTGCAAGTCGACTGTGCGTGTGGGCTGTGATGCTGACCTGGGTGGATTTGGTGGTATCTTCGACCTCCAGGCTGCGGGCTATGACAAGGACACGGCTCTTGTGGCGTGCACGGATGGTGTGGGTACCAAGCTGCGTGTGGCCCAACTCGCTAAGAAGCACGACACCGTGGGCATTGATCTTGTGGCCATGTGCGTGAACGATCTGATTGTGCAGGGCGCAGAACCCCTGTTCTTCCTGGATTACTATGCTTGCGGAAAGCTCGAAGTGGAGGAGGCTGCTGATGTGGTGAAGGGTATCGCTGAGGGTTGCCGCCAGTCGGACTGCGGTCTTATCGGCGGTGAGACGGCTGAGATGCCTTCCATGTACCACGACGGCGACTATGATATGGCCGGCTTCTGCGTGGGTGCCGTTCGCAAGAACGCTATCCTGCCGCTGCCGGTAGAGGCTGGCTTCGCTGTGCTGGGTCTGGCATCCTCGGGTGTGCACTCGAACGGTTTCTCGCTCGTGCGTAAGCTCGTGGAGGTGTCGGGCCTCGCGTACAGCGACCCGTGCCCGTTTGAGGCTGGCAAGACGCTGGGCGAGAGCCTGCTTACCCCCACCAAGATTTACGTGAAGCAGCTGATGCCCACGGTCAAGACGGGCCTCATCAATGCGCTCGCTCACATTACCGGCGGCGGTCTCCTGGAGAACGTCCCGCGTGTACTAACCAAGGACCTGGCTGTCGACATTGACTGTGCTAGCTGGCCTCTGCCTCCCGTCTTCAAGTGGCTGCAGAAGAGGGGTAACCTCTCCAACACCGAGCTTGCCCGCACCTTCAACTGCGGTATCGGCATGGTGCTGCTGCTGCCTGAGGCTAACGTGGCTGAGGTGACGCGCCAGGTTGAGGCGACTGGCGAGAAGGTTTACCGTTTGGGTACGACTATTATGCGCGCCCCTGATGCTGAGCAGGTTGAGCTGCGCGGCACCATGGCGTAAATTCGCTCAGGTAGTGAAGGCTTCGTTTGACACTTGCGTTCACTTCTGAATATTGCATTGATTTTCTGACTTCGCGCTTTGCTTTTCGGCTCTGTAAAATATCCTAGCTGAGCGAGTCATCTGCACGAGGATTTACATTGCAATGGTGATCTTCTGAAGAGCCACAACAGCGTCAGAATTCCTAGCAGCACTTCCGTGCCTATCAGCGCAATGGCGATGCTGTTCACAACGCGCTCCATCTCCAACCTGTACATTTAATTGCCGTGACCTAGATGACATTTACGCTACACCAACAAATATACACGCGTACACTTGAGTTTGAAAGCGAACGAAGTAGCAGTTGCATACTAGTGCAGGAGCAGCCAGGGCGACTGCGAACACCAACGGCGCACGCTGCTTGGTCTTGTTGCCTTTAGAACCTGGTCCACAAGATCAACATGAACGTCAGAAATCTGGGAATTTAGATTGAGAAGCGAAAGCTTCCAAACATACTTTGATATAGGCGTGTGTTCTCGAGGATTGCATAGATAGCAAGCAAAATCACGTTCCCTGCCAAGCCGTCCTTGGGTAATTTTCCAAGCACAGCATCTAAATAGCAAGTGGGTCGAGTTAGTCGAGTCAATTAGCCCCCTCTCGGGCTACGGCAAAGTAAAGATTGCCATACGCTTATACGCGAAGAGCGACGCTGAGAGCAGTACGAATCCGTGGAGGAACCACTGGTGGCCGCAGAGAAAAACCTGAAGCAGCAGGGACGGTAGCTGTTGTGCACTGGTTATCTGTCAGAATTGGTACGAGTCTTCCATTTCCAAATACGTACGTGAATCGCTGAAGATACAGCAAAGAGCAGAACGACGCAACGTCAGCCATTTCATCGGCGTAGGCTCACAAAGTGATGGATGAGCTTACTGCTAGCGTCGTTCATATCCATTTTTGAAGGCTCTTCCGATCAGCGCTAAAAATGGTTGAAGTGGTGCAGTAACTAAAAACGGGGTTTGTGTTCCAGAAACATACACACCATGGATCTCTACGGCCGACCTGCTCCTCGGCGAACGTCAACGCCAGCTGTGGCTTTCCTCAATGAGCGCTCCAAGTACGTCGATACTGTTGACCTCAGCACTAGGATCGAGGAGGCTATTTGGCTAACTTTCGCGCATGAGCTAGATCGCTTTCGTTTTCTTCGGGTTTCAAGCCGCCCGATATGAGTCGAGGCCGTGGTGAGGACGAGGCCCCGCATAGTACTCTACCCGACCGCCCCAGCTCGAACCAACAACAACAACAACAACAACAGCAGCAGCAGCAACAGCCTCCACTCCTGCATCAGCGATCGGCAAGTAGCCGGCCTCTCCATCGGTAAGAGAGCGTGGATGAGAAACCATTTTGAATTTGCAAGCTAAAGAATGCTCTGCAATTGTTGCCTTTCCTTTTGAGCAGACCTCAGAGTAGTAGTGGTGTGCGTCGACCAGAGTCGTTTAGGGTACCCCATGAGGCGAAGCAGCGACCACGCACCGCTCGTGATGGCATTCGAACGCTTCCAATACCTCAGATGTTTGTAAAGAGAGTATCCTGCTTTGCCCAAGGTTAGTCACTCCACAGGGTCTTGCTCTACGTCTACCGTGATTTTGATTTTCGAGCGATAATGGGATGTTTTAGCAGATACTGAGGCTACTAAAGGCCCTGAAGTTGACGGCCAAGACAATGAAGAGGAACTGATAGACTCGTCGCCGTCTCTCGATGAGCAATACCTGCAGCAACTAAAGACCGATATTTTACACCTCCACCATGTCCATCGGCGGCTTGAGAAGGCAGCAAGTGAGAGCGAAAATAATGGTGATAGATTATCGCGTACTGCAACGTCGGTGGCCCAGGCGCCAAATCACGTGAAAAACTTGCTAATCCACCGCGACACGAAGGCATACCTAGGATGGAACTCGCAACGCAACTTGGACCTGAAACCAGATTCAGGGATATCGTCTTTCACCGCCAGTATCGACACACAACTGCTGAGGTACAACTACTCATCCGACCCCGCTCAGGTAAAATCACCACTATTTTTCAGCTGATACTTCCCCAGGCTAATTTGTTTTTCAATGATGCAGCTGGTTGCTGCGAAGGTTGGGCTAGAGGGGCTTTTGGCTGACACGCTCATTTCGTTAATGGAGTTTTGCCTCGCCTATGGTACTTTTGACGAAACTGGAAGTTATAATGCTGGATCTGGGGCAGATGATAGTCACAACGCTTTCAAAATGAAGCTAGTACGTCCCTCTACCCGGCAACACGATGATATGCCCAAATTACCGTTTGCAAACGGATGTGGCACTAGCCCCGTATCGCTTTACGCCGGCGGCATACTTAGTGTACTCCAGCAGACAGAGGTACGTCGATGGTTCTCCTTGTTGTGCTCGTTGAGCTACGTCTTGCTGACCTTGTGTGGACTTGGTGGCGGAACAGATCTTGAAGCGCACAATGCTCGCATGCACAGGAGAGAGAAAAATCCTCATGAAAGTGATCGATGACAAGGACACTGAGCTAAACCAACTGACGGAGCAAATCGGCTTCTTCAAGGATGTTCTGGCGCGAAAGCGACCTCGCTTTGAGAGATCTAAGCGAGTTCAAGTTCCATATGAAGAACGAGAGCAGAGCAATGCCTCTGAAGCCGCAGAGAGCGAAAGTTCTGAGGATCCAGATCAATTGAAGTCAAATCTTGCGGCGGAGCAACTAGCACGGCTAGTAGCTTTGGAAAAAGATCGAGTGGAGCCAATCCTATCGATTCAGAATTTAGAGCAACAGAAAGTCGAGTTGGAGCAACAGGTACTCTCTCCGGCAATTTGGTGTATGCCCGTTCACTTATTTCTTACACTGCCCACTCACTTTGCTGTGTTGATAGTTAGAAAAGGCGAACATTGAGTTGCGGGATGCTTTTCAGCGACTTGAAATCGCGGAGCAACTACACCAGGAATCCATGACTACGGCCAGCAAATCCTTCCAGGCGCAGGTATGTCTACGTAAATTGCCAAGCTCCATATATAAACATCACTAAAGAGAGTCCTGTTCTTGCTGGCAAGCAGGTAGATGCAATGGAAAAGCATACAGCAGATCTCCAGAGCTCATTAGCAGTGGCAGTAGAACGATATCGCACTTCGGAGAACTCTTCTACTCAGGAAAAGGCTCAGCTTAGGCGTGACAAGCTGGAACTGGAGCGACTTATCCGTCTGAAAGAGGACGAGGCCGGACAGCGGCAAGCTCAAGCCACTGCGAAGGCCAACAAACAGACTCAATCAGCTACGACACAACTGAAGCTTGTGACTCAGCAGCTTAACCAAGCTCAGCAAGCGTTAGATGCCCTTCGACTCGAGCTAAAGGCAGCTCAAATGGACAACAAGCAGGTTCAAGGCGCTATATGCAGCCTTCACCACGACTTGAAAGTGCGGAATGAAGATGTTGAAAGACTGACCTCAAAACTAGCTGTAGCAAACACTACAGCAGAAAGCAAGGCCGCGTTATTACAGCAGGGTGAAGCGCGAATTGAGGCAAGTTCCAAGGAGTTAGAGCGTCAGCAGGCGCTGCTGGAAGGGCAAGCCCATCAAATGCAGTTGCTGGAAGCCAAACTGAGCAGATCAGTCCCAGTTGATGACGAGGAGTTGCAAAGCCGCCAACAACGTGAAGAAAGCACTTGGCATCAGCGAGTCTCAGCTTTGGAGCATGCTCTGGTGGCGGAGAGACAAAATACAGTCTTATTCCGAGACCAACAGCGCACGGCAGTTGCCATGGAACAAGAGAAGGCTGTACATGCTGCTGAGCAAGCTCAGGCAGTGGCGGCAGAGCTCGCTACTGCTAACCTGTGCTTGCTGGAGCGAAAACGTCAGCGTGAGCAGGAACAAAAGGCCTTTGATGAGAAGTTGAGGGAGTATGCAGATCGGATCGAACAACTTTCATCAGAAAAAGATGCTCTAGAGCGCGAATTTAACGCGCTGCGATCTCAGCAGGATCAACTTCTGCAAATGAAGGAACAAAGTGCCGAGGAAGCTTCCGCCTCCGAGAAGACGTTGCAGGAGGAGTTATCGTCGGTAAAAGAAGAGATGAAGAACTTGACGGAGATTCGCGAGAACTTGGACCGAGCACTCGCTCATGCTTTGGCTTCGCCAAGAGGAAAATCTGTGCGACACCAAACGAGATTGTCAGAAATGCGTGCAGAGCTGCAGAAGGCAAAACAAAAGATAGCCGCGCTAGAAGAGCAGCTATCTCAGAACGGCAGTATCCGCACGGGCGAAATCGATGGGAAGCTTGCTCAACTAAGCGCCAGAGAGAGACGTGTTGTTGAAGAGCAGAGGTTTGTTTCGTGCGATTCTCCAGCCCATTCCACTTGAGTTGTTTTAGCTCATCAATGCCCATGTGTACGTAGAGGTGTGAAGAAGCAACGAGCAGATGCAACGGCTGACCGACGTCAACTTCAGAAGGAGCAAACAGAACTTGATCAGCAGCGCGAGTCACAGGAAGCAGTAGAACTGAAGCAAAAAAATGACCACAAGCTCCTCCAGCAGATCATCCTGTTGCTGGCTCAACGACTGCAGGTGCTGATGGCGCTATTTGAAACCGAGCCTGTACCAGGCCTAGACCAACCACAGGGTGCTCCTAACAGCGAGAGTAAGATTTTGGCAGCAACTGCCAATGCTGCAGCTAAAACTGCCTCAGACGACATTGACAGTTGGCGCGAAATGCAGCAAAAGTGGGAAGCTCTGCGTCAGGAACTGGAGGACGTCGACTGGAACTTGGAGAATACGCGCAGTCAACTGGCAGCACTACACCTCGAGTATCTCGGCAATTCATTGGCCTCCCCTGACGGAAAGCAGCAGTCGTCTCAGTCGTCGTTGCTGTCAGGATTCCACGGGCCCAACCCGTTCTCCGATGCCGTGGCCGCCGGACGTGACACTGTCCCCGTTGCTGAAGAACTAAAAGCAAATCGCCTGCTTCGACGTCTCTCATGCCCTGGCAATAGTCTCGAGTGTCGAGCACGTCAAGTGAAAGGTGCGTCTCCCCCCTGATCTCTCTCTCTCATTCTCGGACCGTCCACCCTGAATTTAGGGAATCGTCCTCATTGCACTTAAACAGCTGAAGAACACGAGACCTTTGCCGTGGCACTGGCCAGGGAGATGGCAGCCATGAAGGAAAGCTACGAGCGACAGCTAGAGGAGCTGCGCTGCGAGCTTCGCAAGACACAGCAGCGGCGTCTGCTGACCAGCCAGAGACTCCGCGCCGAGGTCGCGAACGAGCGCAGTCGCAGTCAGTGCGCGATGACGCAGCTCACTGAGCGTATTGCAGAGCTGGAGGCGGCGCTGGAGGCTCAGGAGAAGGCGCTGGCGGCCGCGCAGACCCAGCAGCAGGCGATCCTCGACCAGCACGCGGCGGCCACCAGCGATGACGAGCGCCAGCGCGCGCTGCAAACCCTGGCGGAGATCATGGGCAGCGAGCAGCGAAGTCGCGAGCGCGAGCGACTCGCCAGGCTGCTCACGTACTGCGGGGCGTCATCCGTGACCGTCGAGCGCCGCGACCGCGCGCTGGAGGAGAAGACGGTGGACGAGGTGTTGGCGGCGCGACGTTGAAGAGTGCTGATATCAAGTGACGGACGAATGGTCATTTTATGCAACGAATATGAGACCTGTGAAAATGAGTTGGGTGCAAAACCTCTTCCTTTCTTATATCGAGTGCATATTGTCGTGAGAAACGATACCCTGTTGAATATGATCAGGCAAAATACCTTGAAGAGACCGATTACTCATGCAGACGAATGGATTGGATATTTTGAGCCAAATGCAAGAAATCGGTTGTCCAATTATCTTGCATCTGCTATACATCGTAGTACACGTAATATCTGTACGGCTTCCGCTGTTGCTGTCTGCATTAGATGAATCGGAGCGCGTTGGCCACGGCCAGCACGAACCTGCGTTACTTCGACGACGATGATCCCGCTGTTTTGCTGGGCCATTGATTGGACGCTGCCCCATCCCGGCCCCGTTTCCTTCAGCCCACACCAGCTTCAGCTGTGCCTCCCCCTCCCCTCCCATCGATCAGCTGGCGCGCAAAATTCGCGCCACCACCGGCGGCATGGGCGAGCTTGGCTTGACCAACGGCCAAGGTGATCAATCACCTTGGCCGGCGTCAGCGCCATTCGTTTAGCGGCACGATCTCCACGATTGCCACGATAATGATCAATCACCTTGCGAGCCGCGGCGTGATTCGTTGCGCATGATGTGCTACCGCACAGCTGGAGACGGCAGGGCCCACTTCTCGAGGAGCTCTTACCTCCTTTTCGTGGCGGGGTTGTCGTGGACTTGCATGCAGCGCCGGCAAGCACGTTGAAGACGCACCAGCTGGCCGAGAGAACACCATCTCGAGCAGCACAGTACACGTCACTCCTGCTGGCCGAGAACACCATCGCAAGGTTTGAGGCAGTGTCGGCCGACATTGTCGGCCCGACCCCACGTGGTGGTCACTTGATTGTTGGGTGATGCGCCGTTGCTCACAAATTGCATTAATCGCAACCGATGCGGCGGGAGCATGAGCTAAGCCAGCACGCCCGTCTATAAATAGTACATAGAGCATACGTATACATCTTTTTAAGAAAAAGGCACGTGATGCTGTCCCCGACTGGATGTGCACAAATAGCCTTGCTACTGTGCCCGATGCGTCCTTTTTCTGTACTTGTTTACAAATATAGTGTACACGCTCGGATATATATGAATTGTAGGACACTAGAAATCTATCACCCTGCTTGCGCTCCGCGCGGCCCCAAAAACCCTTATTAGAAAGACATGGACCCTACCGCGCTCCGTGGGGGGATCGGCTCGCTTCGCTCGCTGGGCGCAATTTTTTGTATGTCGGAATAATGTATACAAGGAGATGCTCCAGTCTGGGACAGCAGTCACTCTCAAAGAAAAAAACACAGTATACATTTCCTGACATTTCGTATACGTCGGTTGGGTGCAGTAGCAAATTATCTGGGCCGTGTTTGGAGAGTGGGACGAGGAGAGTTGCACCGTCCCGGCTCTGCCCATCCCCTTCGGAGCCCTTTCTCATGTTCCCGAGACTGAGCCGCGGCCGATTTGCTGCACGGGTGGGTCAGATCCAGCTGGCGCCTGCGAGGCGGCAGTTCCTGTCACTTTTGAGCATCTTAACGTACCGGAATGCTTATCGGCAGGCTCGTTGCCGAGCTGGCTTCGGCTACTGGCGAGCGTTTGCAGGCAGTAGTAGCATTGGGGCTCGTCAAGATATCGCCCAGCCTGTTTTCGCGCTATCAGGCATCGCGCGGAGAAAGCATTTGCAGCGAAGAACCTTTTGCCGCCTTCTGATTGGCCAGAGACGAGGCGGAAGTATCTTTTAACACCGCGCACTCTCTCCTGCCACGTAGTTAGAGAGCAAATTACTGTCTCACGTGCGATTGGCGGACATTGCTGACAACTGGGGAGAATTTGGCAGCATCCTCTTCGCGCACGACAAGTGGACTGGTGGTGGAATTGCGTCTGAAACACCTGATGCTGCATCATTGATGCAGCTCCTCATCTAAAGTCGTGACAATGGTCGCTTTACTTCTGTACTAGGTACAACATTTTAGAGTGTGGATGGTATAACACACCGTGGCTACATCCACAACTGACATGCTCGTGCAACAAAAGCTGTCATGATCGTGCAACAAAACCGTTGAGTTGTTGACCGATCACGGTACCTACCGTAATACAGTACATATCCAATACTTCAAGTAGTGCCGCCAACGCCCTTTAAATGTAGCTGCCTCCTTGCTGCTCTCTAACTGTTGGGTTGCAGCCTGGCTGTCACATGCGCTCGTCTCTGTTCGCGCCCCATCTGCCGTTACTTTTTCCTTTGACCTGCCGTTTGTATGCCCGAGGAGATCTCCTCACCGCCTCCCCTCTCGCCCCACCTAGCCCTACCGGTGCTCTCGGGCAGCCATTTGTGTGGCACACACCAAGTCTCCCGCCGCCGCCCTGTCCTCCGTCACTCTTCATTCCGCGCCCTGCTCGACAGTCTCTCGTCAACAGACCTTTTTTGCAGTCAAAAAGTGAGTGTCGATTCCCCTGTGAGCTCTTAGAGTAACAATCATGGACTGGATGCAGCCCCACGACCAGCTACTACACGGCTCGGCGCCCTCCGCCGTTCCCTCCTTCAAACTCGTGGACGCCAACAACCGCGTGCGCGAGCTCACGGACCCGCTCAAGCGCCAGCTGGGAGCGTCCCACACCTTCTACCAGCCCCAAGCGAGCGACGACGGGCTCTCGGCCGCCGAACTGGAGGAACAGCGCCAGCTCGAGCAGCAGCTGCAGGTGCAGAAAGAGGAGATGTGCTTCATCTCGCCGCTGCCGCGCCCCGACGCTGTCCGTCTCCGCGTGCCGGCCACGTCGCACGCCTTCACGTACGGCGGCTCCAGCTCGTCCAACGTGCATTCGACACCTCCCCTAGCGCCGCCTGTGTCGCCGTTCGCTAGCATGGCGCTCTCGGCGCCTGCCGCACCCATCGGCAAGACTCACAACCCGTTTCTTAGTGCCAAGGTGGAGAAGAGCCCGCGGCTACCATCGCTCAACGCGATGCGCAACTCACCAGGAACGCACCTGAAGCCGCTGGGCATCGCCTCGCGCCCGCCGCCGCTCTCGCTGCGCTCGTTCTCGGACGTGTCGACGTTGTCGTCGTCGTCCCAGTCTCCATCTCCGTCGCCCTCGCCGCTTCACCAGCCACAATTGACGCACCAACTCCACCCGAAGGCTCCGTTGCGCTCGATGTCCAATTCGTCATTGTCCTCGGTGGCCTCCACATCGACGATGCTGTATTCGCAGTCGCTCCCGGGCGTTTCGTTCTTACAGGACAGGAGACGTTCCCGTGTGTCGTTTGACGGTTCCGACCGCATGTCGATTTCATCCGAGGACGAGGAAAGTGGCATACGTCTCCTCAGCTCGAGCGTGGGTCGCAGTGAAGGCAGCAGCGACGCTATGACGGCGGCGGCAAACGCCGCGGCCCAGGCGGCACTTAACAACAGTAATGCTCGCAGCGGTCGCGTTTGCAGGTATGCGAACTGCAGCAACATCGCTCGCTCCCGTGGTTTGTGCCGCACGCACGGTGGTGGTAAACGGTGCTCGCACCCGAACTGCAACAAGAGCGCACAGGCGAACCGTAAGTGCATCGCGCACGGTGGAGGCACCCCCTGCTCGTTCGAGGACTGTGAGAAGACAGCGCAGTCGCGTGGCCTGTGCAAGGCCCACGGCGGTGGAGCTCGTTGCAAGCACCCTGACTGTCCCAAGAGCAGCCAATCTAAGGGCTTGTGCCGTGGCCACGGTGGCGGCATTAAGTGCAAAGCCGAGGGTTGTGAGAAGTGGGTGCAAAAGAATGGGTATTGCATCAAGCACGGTCGTGAGCGCGCGATGACCTCTTGAGCAGTTGCTCCTAAGCATGACCGCAGTGGAGTTGGCCACTGAGTATGCTTAGCAGTGGCTGTCTAGAGCGGAGCAGCGTGTGGAGGCTGTGGATGATTTATTCAATGGAGGATGTGAAGCGTTTCTAGTGAGAGCGCGTGCGTGAAGACGGTCACAGAGGAGGAAGGACCGACTAACTGTACGGCAGGAGCCGTGTGAAGTTTGTGCTTGGAAGTATTATTTGATACCCAAGACTTATCAGGGTCTCCACGTTGAGAGGCTTCGTGGCATGTATATATAAGCGAAATTTGTTTTACGTTTTCTCGTTCGAAGTGTACGTGCACATGTATGCATCTCTTTTGTTGCAGGCTGAAAAAGCACAGCAGCGTTCAGGGAGATTATGAAAACGCACGAAGGCCACGTACGACAAGGGCATCCCGGTGCTCATTTGCTCTCGCGCACAAGTTGAAGTGATTGTCCATCATGGAAATCGCCACTTCAGCTATTTTCGTTTCGTTGGTCCTTGAGGGAGTGCAGGTAAGTAGTAAGCTTAGCCACTCGCCAACCAGCTCAGCAGGATGGAGATCGAGGTGCGAGTGGTGCGCGCGCGCGTGTGGCTGTCCAGTTCGCTGTTCCTTCGTCAAGACGGACTCTTATCTCTCTCTCGTGTCGGCGGAACCGAGCATGTAGCGCACGCAACTATACGCTCTGTGGAGGGAAAACGTGGGGATCGGTGCTCTCTTGCGGAAGTAACTCGACAGCAAGGTCAGCAGAAATGCTCTCGCACCGTCCTGGTGGCTTGGGAGGAGCATGACGCGGCACCTCCAAGATTCTCGTTACCTGAGGTTGTGGTAGCTCCAGTCGATGGTGATCCACGCGCACACACTAAGAGAAAGACAACTCAGCTAACCATTCTACCCCGACTGGACTTCCAGCTCTTTCTTCTGAGACCCCGTTCTCGTGGTGGGGCTTCAGCAAGGGCACGACCGCAGACGGTGTATATTGGGACAAGTGGGTGGCAATTGAGTGAAAAGGACGTGGAAGCATTGGTTTCGTCCCGAGAAGTGGTGTTCCTGACGACACTACAGGACGATCTCGGGACACTCGAGGTGAAACTTCGGTGCGTCAACTCAAGTGACCCTAGCCGGTCTGAAGCTGCAGCAAAGGGTCTAGTTGCGGAAGACGAAGCTGCAGCAAAGGGTCTAGTTGCGGAAGACGAAGCTGAAGCCCCCACAGGTTTCAGCATCAACTGGAGCTCCAGCGAAGCGCTGCAAAATGATCTGGCTGAGAAGGGTGCGTATATGAGTTCGAACTTATGTCCAGCTATCATAGTTCTGACAAACTCATCTTTGCCTCGTTCGTGCAGCTCGACTGAAAGCTGAAGCGGACAAGAAGCTAATAGCGCAACTCAAGCAAACAGCCAGCAAGGCAGAGCACCTTCTTGAGAGTCGAGACTATTTGCTCGTCCACCTGCACCGCTCGCGAGCTGTATCCAGAATTCAGCGCCGATTTCGACAGTTGCAAACCAAGAAACAGGAGATTGTCGCCAAGCTGCGCCAAGAGGAAGAGGCGCGTGTAGCGGCGAAGAAAGCAAAAGTGCGTGAGAAAGTGATCGCGCGTAACCGCGAACGCGCACTTGCCATGCGCGAGCGGCTTCGTGGACACCTCGACAACAGCCACTACTGCTTCTCCAGCAAGAATGCAAGCCCCGAAGACCCACCTGCAGTGCAAGAATCAAAGCGGATAGCTGAGCACATGGAGGCCGAGCGAGCCAAATTGAACGAGAGATTGGCGGTTCTCGAGTTGCAACGCCAACAATTCTTAACAAGCAAGCGAGGCAATGCAACCAGAAGTAACCAACATTCCCCACAGCAACGCAGTAACAAACTCTTCGACGACGAGCTTGTTCGAGCCGTACAAGAACTGCATTTCACTTACAGCAACCAAATGTAGCCATCTTACAATCAATTCGTATTTTATCGAAAAAATCCTTTTTCTGTGTAACACTTGTGTATCGTCGTGTCTATCTCGTCGACCACGGCGGGAATGACTTCCAAGCATGATGAACTCGCCGCCACTACGACGGTACCAGAGCTCCACATCAAGTAAGAAATAGCTCCATAACCCTCCAGCATCTTGGCTTTCTAGAGATGCTTTCTTCTAGCAACAACGCTTCCTATAAACTAAAATAATGCAAGTTCTAAAGCGTGCTCACTGACCCTACATTAACCTCTTATGACGCTTGTTACGGCCAGGAACTTCGTGTGCTCCGCCAATCTGGGTATGCGCTTCGACCTGACGAACCTGCTGGTCAAATCCCACCGGCGGGCGGAGCTGGTGCCCAAGAAGAACTGCATTTTGATGAAGCTGCACAACCCCAAGGCCACGGCCATGCTCTTCGCCAATGGCAAGCTGGTCTGTACGGGCGCAGAGACGGAAGAAGCCATCAAGAACGTGGCTCGTAGGTTCACACAGGTGATCCAGAAGATGGACTTCCCTGGGGTTAATCTCATTGACTTCAAGATCCAGAACGTCGTGGGAACATGCGCCTTGGGCTTCCGAGTGCTTGTGGAGGCGCTTGCTTTTGCACACAGCGACTGCTGCACGGTGGGAAGCTGTTGCTAACGAAACGTCTTTGCTGTTATAAAACGGGGTGCTGATGAGTACGTGAGTGTCTTTTTGGTGGTGTAGTATGAGCCGGAACTTTACCCGGCGCTGATCTACCGCTTGGAGAAGCCGCAAGTGAAGGTGCTCGTGTTTGTGAGCGGGAAAGTGGTCTTTACAGACTCGAAAGAGCCACGAGAGCTGTATGCTGCGTGTGAAGCTATCTTTCCGGTAAGTTTTCCTGCAGTTAAGTTCATTTGAAAAATCGTTAACGTGTGAAATGTCTTCGTCAGATTCTGTGTCAATTCGATGACCCCAAGCCGATCGACCCGAGCAGTGCAATTGGCAGTGACGGATTATCGGTTTTTCATTTAAAGACTGACACGAGCGACGAATCCCACCTTGACGACTAGGAGACAGTGAGCTTCATTTTTTGTCTTTTACTAACTAATGTGCGATCGTACTTCACCTCTTAATTGCTAGCATTTCACATATCCCTTTCTCTCCCTCATCTACTGTCAGAATTGGCAAAGAAGACACGCTGGTATGAAAAGCGAAAGAAGAGCACGAGTAGCCATGCGGTTCGAAGACTATCTACCAACTCGCTAGTGATAGTAACTGGGTCTTCACGGGGAGTGAGAGGGACAACGTCCGGTGTCTTTTCTTGCTGGTTGCGTTGAAGCTTTAGCTGGTCTTCAGTTGGTGGCTGGATAGCCTGCCACCGCGTGACGCGCTTTCGAAGAATAGCGAGGGGTTCAGAGATTTTGTGCAAGAACTGGAGCTGATGGTTCAATGGAACTACGAGTTCCTCAATTTGCGTGGCGATCTGGAAGGCCAAACCGTGGAGAATCGTAAACACCGTAGTCGGAGGCAATTCGGAGAAGATGTCTTTCTTGCGAGTTTTTGAGGTCCTGAGCTGCTGTAGCTTGGTTTGCAATGCATCCAGGAGCCATCGTATTGCTTGTTCCTGCTCAAACACAAGTGTTTAGCAGTGGTTGGGCTACATACGGCTTGAAATGACAAGATGAGGTGTACTTACGAGCGAGTAAAGCTGACACACATCAGAATGCAGAATTAGTCGATTGATCAGCTCGCTGTCACAATGTTGCCGTTGACTAGTGTAGCCTAGGGTGTCGAGCTCGTGGATGAGAAAGCTATCATCGTCGTGAAGTGCCTCCGATGCATATGGGGTCCATTCATCTCGTGGAATTTCAGAGTCTTGCGGGTGGCACACACCTAACTCTATGCTTTGCAAACACAGCAGTGCATACTCTTTCGAAAGGAAAACCCCGTACTCAGACACTCGAAAGGATACCAACGGAGACATTCGTGTCGAAGAGCCAGACGTATCATGATCGTCAGTCGAACGGTGGTGTAATGCGTACGCCTTGGTAACTAGGTGTATCGTTACGTTGCTGCTATCTCCGTGGTTCAGTACTTCCGCGATTTCGATGACAACCTGCAAAAGAAGTTGCACTTGCGTAGCTTCTTCGATGATTCCAGCTAGAATTTCGTCAGTTGTCAACGGAGAGAGATCAAGTGCTGCCACTAACTGGTCATGTGGACCAAGCACGCGAACTTTAGCTCGCAATTGCCAACAGTTACTACCCGGAGAAGAACCGCTGGCAGTAGCAATACGCCGCAGGTCTGTGCACACTGCTTCCACGAAGAATAAGCGTGCTTGGGTGAGCTCTTTTCCTTCCAGTACGTAGTGCTCGATAATGTCGAGTTCCTTTAGGGGTGATAAACCTCCACTGTCGTTTGCGCTTGCCTTAGCGAAGAGAAGTGGATGGAAGATCAGCATCATTGGGACAATCACCACTGAGTAGGAGCTCTTGGATGGTTTGTAAGCACCGTCGTGGAAAACGTGGTGATCCGTGAGCCACCGGTGAGCTTCAATGATCTGGTCACCGCTAATTAGTTGTAGCAATCTCGGATTGACAGCATATACTTGTGTTTTTTCCACGGAGAAGAGCTCCAGTGATCCGGATCTGGAGATTTTAGCGATACTATTTGGTGGAGTTTGTACCAGTTCTTGCTTCCAGATAAGCTGGTGAAGGGCGAAAACTTGTAAGTTATTCGACATGTCGATAAAAGGGTTTGGTGGTAGACAAACCGCTACAGTGTTCATCACAGCACTTTCAAGAGCGACGTCAAGACAGGAATCGATTATTGCTTGTGCAAATACCGCCTCAGAAACGATTGATGCTGGGTACTTGCGCTCCTCGACCGCCATTTCGAGAGCCCTCAGCACATCAATCTCGTCGGAATTCCCAGGGGTGTTTGTTGTTGCTGGAGCAACTGGTAACGTCACGGTGGTTCTTACGAGGCGAATAAAGTCACTGAATACAGTGCGAATAACCGTGAGCAACAGTTCATTCACGCATTGAAGCGCGGTCACAAACTCTTTGATCTGCCGTTCGTCTTCTAATTCAGATGCATCTTTCACTTGACAATAGAACCGGCGAATGAGAGAACAAACGGGATGTAGCACAGACGTCAGTAGAGACGATTCCTCCAAAACCCTTTTCACCCGAGCTTCCAGACCGGCAAGGCTTGCTTGGATCATTACTGCCGTCGCAGCAGAACATTTGGAACGACAGAGAACACCTTCCAAGACTTGGTGTGCCCCAACAAGATACCCTAAGCTGTATGCAAAGCACCACACGAGGCAGTTCGCTTGCTGGCGGAAAACTTCGTTGGTAAGGCCGATCCGACGAAGTTCATCAACTGTATCTTGTAAAACCTGGACGAATCCTGATCGTGATCTTGCTCCAGGAATTATTACGCCATTCTGGGTGGTAATAGCTGCTACTTGTTTCTTCTTCTGAGACTTTTTCTCTTCTTCTAGTGCAGCTTGTGCCTCAGTTTGACATCTAGCTGCAATACCAAGAGCACCTTGCGAATGAAAAAAAATCCCCGTTGCTAGTGCGCGGCTTCCGACGATAAATGACCGTCGTGAGGTCGTGTGTTTGACACCCTTACTTTCATTAGGCTTGCTTCCGTCCACCATGTCAAAGTGAAAGAAAAATGTTTGTTCAGCTTGGCACAAGTAGCCTCCATCGGAGTTGGGCAGTTTTACAGAGTCGTATCGGTCGAGTGTGACCAGCGAGTTGCACACGAGTCCTGTCTTCACAGCATTGACGAAGGCGGTACGGCTTTCATTGACACGTTCAGTGCTCCACGTAGCTGATGCTGCGTCTTGCGGAGATAATCCCACTGCAGATGATGTAGACAAAGGAGTGATCATGATTCCACCACATGCAACACAGCCACGATAGTCTGCAGCTTCTTCTGGTGGGAGTGATGCAAACACCGCCGCGGCGTTGGCTGTTTCATGCAATCGCTTGATCAAGAACCGCGCGAAGACTGCCATTGCCTTCTCCAAGTGCATACCAGACACAAACACGTGAGTCTCCAGTTCAAATAAGCAAGGCTGCAAGTCCTGCGCTCGTGCACCAAGAATGCTATTGTCAACAAGTACACCGTATGCAGTTGCTCGGCAGTCATCATCCATAAATTCCTTGTAGATCACCAGTCCTTGAAAGGCAGAGATCACTAATTCCAACAGACTATACAGGTTTACCCCAGTAAGCTGCTCCAAGGTAGACTTCACTCCCCATATCGGCAGCGCAAATTGTTCGTGCTCCACACTGCACACTTGGAATTGCGAGGGTGTTGCAGTTTGCCCACTCAGCACTTTCAAGTCCAGAGGAGCAAAGCTGTTGCTATTGCTCTGAGCCTGTCGAAGTTCGTGCATCCGAATCGTCTTGAGCAGTTCGGAATATGGGTTTGCTGGCAATCGAAGCTGCAATTTGTAGGTGGTAGCCAGGTTCGTCATGAAACTCTGGATAACCTGTAGCAACTTCGTGCTCTCAAAGTACTCGTCAAGAAGACTGTCGCGCAGCTCAGCTTGTGTCTGCAGGATGGATCTTTTGGCTGTTGGTGTGCTGGCATGTTTGCTTTGAATTGGCTGGAACGGCGCTGAACGGCCTTGTCTGGATGCCATCGTGCTGGATTAACGGAGACGACGCTTCGACGCTGCTAATGACTGTCACACAACACACGGAGTAAGAAACTCGACCAGCATGCAAATATACGTCTATGTAGTGGGCTGGAAGAGACAACTGACATTGCCCTGCCTGCGGTGTCGGCCTTCCTATCGAACTTTTAGAACTGTTCACAATGTCTGATGTCTACTTGATCTTGGCCGCGTTAGCCTCCGGAAGCCGCTCGATCACGTATTTGCGGTTGGAGATATACATGATGGGCACACCAGGAACCTTACGGATGCGACGCTTGAGCTCGCGATCACATGTCGCGACGACGTAGCAGCGGTGCTGCTGCACACGCCGCAGCAGACAGTCATCGGCGTATGTGCCCTTGTGTGTGCAGGGCAGCCGTTCGAAACGCGGGTCCTTCGCTAGTCGCAGCGCCACGCGGTACTTATGGCCGAGCTTCTCCAGCTCCGCCATCACGCAGTCCGTGATGCAAGGGGTGCCTGCGAATCAGAGCAGAGCACAACAAGCCAATGGTTGGTCAGTCAACAGAACTTCACTACGTAGATAGACCGACTGTACGTTGGCAGTCAATGCACTTGCAGAACTCAACTCACATTTGGCGAGCAGGCAGTCCATCATGGCCGAGACGACCTCGAGCTTGTTCTTGATGGAGAAGTTGATGAAATTCGTATCCACGATGACGTTGTACGGCGGACCCAGTGCCGAGTTGTACTTGAAGAACATGTTGGACGGGATTTGGTCACTGCGTCACGCCACAGCATAACAACAGTAGTGAGACTCCAGCGTCTCTATACCTCTCCGTCGCTGCTGCCTGCTTACATTTGCTTGGGCTCCGCAGCCTTGCGCTTTTTTTCCTCCGCCTTCGCAACCGCCTTACGCACCGAGTTGCTACAATACAGTAATACGTAATAATAATAAAGTGAGATAAAATATCAAGTGATGGAAAGTATATAAACAGCCAAGAAGCTTCGAAGCCGAGACGTACATGCGCGTGTCGCGAGGACTGATCATGCGCTTCACAGCCGCGAACTTGCGCGTCTTCTTGGCCTTTCCCTGCAGCAACAGCGAGTGCAGACACCGTAGTCAGTATATAGAAGGGTAGATCTGCCACAGTTTTCTTCCATGGAGCAGCTAAGCGACGTACCATTGTCTCGAGTGTTGCTGCGTCTTCTGAACCTGGAACAGCACTGCCAACCACCAGCAAACAGCCTTTCAAAAGTAATATGTGGTCCACATAGAAACATATTGAGTACAGTGGTTACAAATTAGTCTGGTCCAGACTAATTTATGTGAGCAAATTCTCATCGAGCTTACCGTATCGAATTTGTCGATTTCGACAATTTGTTGTTTACGACTTGACAGTTCGACCAATCACAGCCAACAAAATAAACAAGCCAAAATAATAAGTACAGTATGTTGTTCCGACAAAATGTTCCCACCACCAATGGTGGTTGTCATTTGCCAACTTCCCAGCAATATGGGACGTGGGCGCAAGGCTCAAACCCAGCAGGGCGGCCGCAAGCACCGGTAGTACAAGTAGTGCTGGATGGGAGCACGGCCAGCTCCGATCGCTCCATTTGTTCGTTAGCTCCGATCGCTAGGAGCTGCTCGCATTCCATTAGTACGATTTACAATTCTATATATTAAGTACGAAGTTGAAGTGTACGGAAGCCAAAGAAAACAAAAGGAAACGAGTGCGCGCTCACTCGCAGCTAAGCGCTAGTATGCCCCCCCCTTTATGCCGTTCGTAGCACTAAGGGCTTCGTCACAGCGTCCGAGGCAGTCCCCCCCTAGTTGTGCACGACGTCGATCAACGCCAAAATCCCTGACTCGCTCTGGTCGATCGCCGCGACCGCGATACACTCCGTATCTACAGCGGACTCACACACGCCGTCGAGTGTCGGAGAGTCCAGAATTGGCACCAACAACTCGAGGACACGACCAGGAAGATACTCAAGGCAGCTTTCACGGCAACATCTTTCAGGATTACAGTTCTCCACGAGACAGCGCCCAACAAGAAGAGAGTGTTGCCTCATCGGTAAACAAGTGGAAGTCGTCCAGGAAGGAAGTCTGGCCCCATCTGGCGACACTTCAAGAAACTTGACAAGAAGAAGACGCACCCTCCCGTATAATGTCTTGGATGTCATGTGCGCATTGTGAGTGGCATGCCACAGCGGAGTATGGTGCATCATGCCCTCGAATGGCCGGAGATATCGGCATTGGACAAGCACTTCATCCGGAGGGAGTACGGTGTGCCTAGTGGAGAAACTACTGTGCCACCATCGCAGCCAGCCATAGCAACCATGTATGCTGCACCTACTGTTCCTGGGAGCCTCCTGCTGGCGAGGCAAACTTGCCGAACGCGAGGCCGTTGACCCAAGACGAATTTGAGATGATGTTGGCTCGGGTGTGGTACGTGGATGACCTGTTTCGTGCCCCACATCACAAGGCGTTGCGCGATCGCTTTTCTACAATAGAGATGGAAGTGTTGGTTGCGACGGAAGTATTCTGGCAAAAGCTCGCATACGCTGTTGCCTTGATTGACCCAATAATTGAGGCGCTGGGCGAGTTGGAATCCGACAAGCTGAACCTTCACGCGTTTACGAGTGGTTCAGATGGCTTCTTGAAGGATACTGATGAGCCTCTTAGCCCGCCTGATGTTGGAGAGGACAGGCCGCCCACCATACATTTGATGAGCTTGTCCCCGACGCTAGTGGTGACCAGGCCAATCGTGGAAGAAGTCAACGACGGCTCCATGATATTCCTGCTGCTACAAGAACCCTCGTTTGCGCCAAATTTAAAAGCGTGATCGAGTACCGCTGGAGCTACTGCCACACTGACACCATGGGAATAGCCTTCCTTTTGGACCCGAACACAGTTACTTTGCTGTTCGTCAACTCAGATGAGGCCAATACTATTAAAGAAGCGTGTGATTACGCTGAAACGTCCAATATCCTGGAACGCTTGGACCTCACGCGCCTAGACTTCAACAAGATTCTCTACGACTTCGCCTCAGAAAAAAGGAATGGAGCGCCGATAAGAAAATCGAGTATGCTGGGGCAAGACCGCGGAGCTGGTGGAGAGTTAACCGCAGCAAGAACGAAATGTACCGGGAGGTCTCGTACATCGCTGATATTGTGTTTCCATTTCTACTTCCAGTGCAGCAAGCGAGAGTGCGTGGAGTATCCTGGATTACATCCACTCGAAGAAGCAAAATTGTCTCAAGGCGGCTAATGTCCATGCTCGCCTACATTTACACCAACGATGGCATACTATATTCTGATACAATCGATTTCGCGCTGGTGCTGACACACTCTGAATCGGAAGTGGCAGATCTCGATGTTCTCCAGCACCAACACTAGGAGACGAAGCATGTTTGAGTTTTTTGTTTGTTTTACTATCTCATTCCGCATCAGTAGGCGTAGATAGCGAGGAGTGACGTTCACGAGCTTGATAAATTTAAGACTAATACTTTACTTTTCCTCATGTGCATTATTTCCTCGTTCTCGTATCCGCTACGCTGGCGGCTTCGCTGGCTGTCAATCCGTTTTGGAACTTCATCGGTCGTGAATGAATGGGAGTAAGCTCGGAGACAATCCGAGCAAGTTCCAAAAGCTTCGACCTGCTCCGAACTTGCTCGCAACCAGCGCTAAGTACAAGAGAGCGTGGGCTACGAACGAGTTTCGCCTAGCGGTCATCCAGTCGTACGAGAGTGAAAACATCGGGGAGACGCTGGCTGCTTTCTTTACTGATCTACAAGGCACGTCACTAGACACGAAGAGGAAAAATGTGTATCTGTGGATGAAAAGAAGGATAAAATCGCTGCTGCATGTGAAACTGTTGCTGGAGCTTCTAAGCGAGGCACGCGGCAGTTGGGACTGGGCTCGTCGCTGAGTGCGGACACCGAGCACGATCTACTGATGCGAATTAATGACTACAGATATGTAGGTACCCCGGTATCGTCTACCATGCTACAGCTTCGGGCTTTAAGAGTAGCAGGATATAGTGGTGTTCCCCCAGGCTTCTTTGAAGCGACGCATTGTTGGCAGCAGAGTTTCCTGCACCGTCATTCACTCAGCTTCAGGACGAAGACGCGTCAAGGCCAAGTTCGTCCAAGCAATGCAGCACAGGTTGCAGTGGGCTTTCGCGAAGAGGTGCTGGCCCAGATGGACGCTATGGATGTGGACGTCGTCTACAATGCGGACCAGACGCCGATCTTCATCGAGTACATCCCCACGACTACAACTGAAAAGAAGGGAAGCAAGACTGTCTGGGTTTGATCAAGCGGGCGCGACTGTAACGGGGCGTTCCCCGTTACAAAGTACGTAGAGTCACATCTCCTTGAAGAGGGATGTGACACGGCATTCTGTGATTGGGCAGAATGTCCATTTAGGTTAGGTATTTGACCAGTTAGCGTGCAGCACCCAAACCGGTGGCTGGCAGCTAATCTGGGCTTAAGTTCAGTTTCGCGACTGAACTTAATATCAAACAGAGAAAATGTTGCTTCTAAGTCCACGTGTCTCGGTTGTGAGGGGGGGGGGGGGGGTAGCACTGATCAATTCAGTCGTAGCACTTGTGTGAAGGCCACCGAAATAACAGGTGCCCACACAGTAAAACATAAATGGAGTATCCACAGTCAGAAAAGGACTACGACACCTATGCCACCCAGTCTAGCCACTCATTGTAGGAGTACGTGCACCAAATAGATGCTTCCATAGTGTGCATGTGCTTGCTTAGCCGCGTCGCCGAGTACACCGGGTACGTCCCCGCTTTACGCATGCCACTTTCAACGCGGCGCCGGCAACTGGCCCTTACTCATGTACTCATCAACACGTGCGCCTGAATGATCTGCAACCTGCTGCGTACCTCATGANGGAATCTGAAAGCGCCGCATTTCTTACAATGCCTTCTGCTTCAGCGATCCGACTCGAACCAGACGTATCGGATTCACTAGGGGGATTGGCATCATTGATGTTGCTGACGGTGCATAGAGTCGAAGATCTAGACCGGCTTTCTACGTCGGGCACAGAGGATTTCACATCTCTCACTGCGTCAGGACCATCGTTGTTGACAATGACCTTATTTCGCACTTCGATTTGCGGCCTATCTGTAACTTCAGCCTCTGTGCCAGACGACATGGACGAACAGCTGTCATCGCCTAGTTGATCTGCTTCAACTTCTGCGCTAATATCTGCCGTTTCGCCTCTCTCTCGCACGGCGCGTTGACGAGGATGCACAAACTATCTGCCGTTGTTGCCTACTCCAGGCATGTGAACACCGGCATGGATACACGCCGCAACAAGGTGGCAACAAGTGCTGTTTTTCTGAAAGTACAAACAGGGGCAAGCCTTGCTTCGTGTGTCCACCCACTGGCATCTTCTCCGTTTGTTTGAGCCTCGCGTTAGCAGACTTATTCGACTGCTGCAGCGACTTCTTTTCCGTAGCTGTGAGCTGTAAAGCACGTTGCATTACTCGATACAAATCGGCAGGCACTGCACCAATGGGGGATAAGCGCTCCACTAAAATGCAACCCCGTTGGCATAATAGACGATATAACAGCACAAGCCTTTCTGATGCAGTGGTGAAATTGCAAAAATACACATCTCGGTGCAAAATAACGCGAGGCGTGCGCTACCCAAACTCTTGATCAATTCATCAGGAGTATGCGGGCCATCTGTGCACTCCAATTTCAATCTGCGGTGATATTGCTCGAGAGGGTTGTTGGTAGCAGCATACCCTCTCGGCGAGTGAAAAACCTGCCATTTACCAAAGCGCTGTGTTTCAATCCACTGCTTTATCACGTGATCTGTAAGCGTGCGAACAGTCGTTCCTTGAGAGAATCCTCTCCATTTAGCGAGCACACGTTCTTTGATTGCTGTAAACTCTTGATGCGGCGCATAGTGCATGTCGTACAGATCTTCAAAGACAGTGCGTGTGTCTTCATACGAGACTCTTTTGCCATTTGCATGTTTCCATACGTTCTTCGTCACATGAAACCAGCACATTAAGACTGTTGAATGCGGGAGCTCTGTGACACAAGCATTGTACTGGGCCTTGTCTGCATCCATCATGACGTATTGAGGTGCGAACGGAGCTCCGCAAATATCCACACAGACACGCTTAATGTAGCGAATGCACCAACCGATATCCAGCTTGCGCTTTTGCGATGTACAGAAGTAGGCTAACGCAAAAAGTGGCAGCTCTGATCGGAGTATCAAAATGCAAACACCGAGTACCCGTGCATAACCATACTATGTGTACTGTCCAAGTGCAGAATGATCGTGCAGTCGCCGTGACTCTGTACAGCAATGTAATCTCGGATTTGCCGAAGACATGTCATACCAACACGGAAAGGGTACGCTTCTGAGCCGTCACCTAAGTGAGATACAATGCCCGTGCTGTCAGGCCGTGCATCCGGCTGCGTGCCACAAAGAATCATCATGTCAGAGTCTGGCAATGACGCCAAATCTTGCTGTTCGTATAGGTGCCCATCACAAATTTCGATCATTGGGGCATCGAGTTCTTAGGGTTGTTCCGCCTCCAATTTTTTACGAAGTCGACGACTTGCTGGTCTTTAGGCGGAGGGCCACAAATTTCCCCTTCATACACCATACTACAGATAACGGCAAATAGCCGCGCCGCTGTCGTCTTCACGCCAGTTCTTAGTCGCTCCACAATGAATGTCTTCATTTCAGTGGTCAATTTTCGCTCAGAAGGGCTGGAAGGCCCGTCATTGTCCACCAAATGACTGGCGTGTTGAAAGACCTCGCACGCCCCGGATGATGGGCAAACTTTGAACTTATATCGGCATGGACAGGGCACGTTTGTGTCGACATCTGAGTCAGCGTCTTCTACCCGTCGAGGGTTGCAACGACGAGAGCGACACTTTGCTAACTGGACTCTCATGAGGTGAACAGAGGCAGCAATGGCATAGTCTTTGTCAAATAAATGGTCAATTGTGCAGGTAGTTGGGTCACTCTTGGTTATGCTGTGCGACGGGAGTAATTGTCGGTAGGGGTCAAGCGCTTCTGGGGCCGCCGTCGATCTCCAGAGTTTTGTCCACCTTGGGCTGCCACGGGTTTGGACCTCATCCGCACTATCGGAATCCGACGACATCGGCCACTCTGTGTTGTTGTAGTTACCGCCTTCACTGCTCTTCAGCTCTAGCGCAAAATGGAATCATGCAATACAGCCTATTCTTAAATATAAATTCTCACTTCAACATACTACGGTGGTTACACTATTTTGGTCGGTGGTTCCCCTTTTATTTTCGGATGTTGATCTTGTTTATGCGGTGGGTGTCCCTACACCAAATTCGGGTGCTGCTACCCTTTTTTTTTTAGCACAGCAAACACTGAT
This sequence comes from Phytophthora podocarpi, assembly GCA_001314375.1. NCBI lineage: Eukaryota > Oomycota > Peronosporomycetes > Peronosporales > Peronosporaceae > Phytophthora > Phytophthora podocarpi. Next base: position 127,082 of record KQ473452.1, read on the forward strand.
TGTAAGTGTAGAAACTCTCCACTCCTCGGTTGTGAAACCCGAGACAGCGCTTCCTCAATCAACAGGGAATGCTTACGTAACGGTCGCTCTGGCCCCGTTACAGCGATAAAGAGCGGCTTACGTGCATGATTTTGGGAAACTCTCACGGGGAGTAAAAAAACGCTTTTTTGTGTTGAAGACGAAGCCATCCAAAACCCCGGCCACTTCTTAGGGGAACACGCAGCAGCACCATGGATTTGGTGGACGCACATCAAAAAGCTGCAACAAGATGTTGGAGTTCAGATCTACGGCAACAGCACCGGCTGGTGGACCACGGCGATTTCAGTTGCTTTGCTACTGTACCAGTTCGGTCACAGACTGGATATGACTACATCTGTGTTGTTTCTGTGGGATGATTTCTCAGCGCACTAGACGGAGGACGTCATCGCGTGTGCCCAAGAGTTCAATGTCGTCCTGATGAGGATTCCTCCTGGATATTCGTGTGTGTGTCAGCCTCCGGATGTATGCTGGAACAAGCCGCTCAAGCAGAAGATTCGTGGTGCATGGGTGCAAGATCTGCAAAAGCCGCTGGACAAGACAGACGATCATCCTTTCAGGTTAGCACCTCCCGACCTGAAGAAGGTGATCGACTGGGTCGCGGAGGTATGGTCTAGCACGTCGGCGGCTATAATCGCAAACGGTTTTCGTGCGTGACGGCAGAGCAAGCTTTATACGACGGGCAAAATGAGGAGTACGACGATCTGGCAGAGTGGCTTGGAGCACTAGATCTCTTAGATCTTCGTATTGGCGAGGTAGAGACAGATGTGGCGAACCACCACCTCGAGCAATACAGTCTAATTGAGGCCTCTGACCTGCGCGCGTACGGACACACGTGCGATTGGACATGCTCGTTGTAGTACTTCGTTGGAATTGCCCCCCGCGTTGGGAGGGTTCTCGAGGTAACATCAGTTCCTGCGTAGCAGCTCATTTGAGGCTAAACATATGTTTATTATATCTTGGAGGTGGACATTTGTTATTAGAGGAATAATATTATCCCTCCCCTTTCCCAATATCAATATCAGAATCTACATATTCGATACTGTACACTAAATCGTCTGACACCATTTCGTAATTCCGAACACTGCTTTTGAACACCAAAATTAGTCTGAGTTTCAAAGCATAATAATGCGGGTACGTTTCCGCGCACAATTGATTAAATCGATTCGACGAAACCGCCCAACGAATCGTCCAAATCACTTGAGTTGACTAAGAGCATTTGTTTTAAAATTGCTAAAAAGAATTAAATAAGTACGAAATTGGACTTAACATCGGTTCGCGAGAAGTGTAAAGGTGATTTGGTAGGTAAAACCAACCAAGGAAACCCCGCCTCAAAATCAACTATAATGCAATTGACACTAGCGTATCATGTTGCGTCTGAAACACGTTTGAGACCCTCGATGTGTCAGTACGCGCGGACGCCATTGAGCTGGCCACGCGAGAGCCAACCTTCTTCCGTTGGTTTAGCTAAGAATTATTGAGGTGGAGGTCATGCATGTAAGTTTATGTAACGTAGATGGAGCAGCAAATCCTTGACTATCGTGCTCGCACTGATCGACGATCGGGTACCACGCTTCAATTCCCTCGTCGACCTACTACCTAACCCTATAATTTAGACCTCGCCAAGTTGGTGTCCGGGGAAGAATAAAAGACAGGTGGCCTAACCAATTGGAAATGGAGTAGGTATTCAAACCGCAGTATAGCTGCATGCAGGCATCGATGCAAGGTGATGGCGACGTGAATGTTCCTTACTAGCATGGCTTGACGTATGTACAAAAGCTCAAAAGGTTTGGCTTTCTGACGAGGAATCCTTGTTCGCTCCGACGTACCCAGGGAGGTCAAAAATCTTTACACTACTCGCGAACCCTTTGTTAAGTGAATCGCCAATTGCATCGGTCGATTGCAGTAAATGACTTGAAAATTGGATTGGATCAGTCACGCCAAGAGTAGTTTTTAACAGCCTAATTTACAATAATATTATGCACTTCTCATTGAATATTATGCAGCATATTATAATTGAGAGTGAGTAGTGCACCCAACTGGGTTAGGTAAAAGTTGAATCAGTTGTTAACCTACCCCTAGGTAAGGGTTTTTCATATCCGCCCGGCATATACGTGTATACCTCCTCCCCATTACCACCCATTTTAAAAAGCGGGGGAAATCAACCGGGGCCGGGATGGAGCGTGTCAGAGCGCGGGGGAATGAGCCGCCCCGTGTCGCTGACGGGGGCAGCACGGGCAGCGAGCTGTCGGATCTTCAGTCTGCCGTGTGCAGTAACGAGGAGTGGGTTGACTCTGCGGAGGAGGCGTCGAGCACTTCTAGCACGACGTCAAAGCAAGGCCGGTCAGCAAGATTGAGCGTGCCAGCCAATACAAGTGACGTCCAGCCAACAGCAGAAGCGTCGCCGCTTCAAAGAACTCAATTTGATTCTTGGGAAGACCTGGAGGGATACCTGCAAGAGTACATGAAGGACACGTACCAGGTATGGGTCTCAGTATTGGATACGTATGATGCAGTTTCAATGATGCTAACTGTATTGATGTATTGATGTTGTGCCTGTCAATATAGAGCTTCCGCGTCCGCACGAACAATAGAGTAGAGATGAGGAACAAGAAGATTCGTGCGACTGGGTCCAAGCAGCCTCTCATGCCGGAAGAGTGGGTGTATTACGGGAAAACCTACGTCTGCACCCACGCCGGTAAGTACAAGTCGCGTGGCCACGGCAAGAGGAAGAGACAGCAGTCGAGGGCTATCGAGTGCAACGTACAGGTATGCTGTCTACCTGGTTGGGCGTCAGTTGGGCGTCAGTTGGTCTAAGTTGGCCTAAGTTGAGCTGTGTGTCGTGTTGGTAGATCAATGCGTGTGTCCAAGTCGTGGATGTATCAGTTTCTACCTTTGCGTTGCGGATTACATCGTCACGTTTGGAGCACAAACACCCCCTCAGTAAGCACACTTTCGAACAGTATCCACACAATAGGACTGCGCTAGAACCAGAAGTGGTTGGCACTGTGAATGAGCTGCTGAAAGCTGGGGCCAAGAAGAAACGTATACTAAAGTATATCAACGAGAACTCCAGCTGCACTCCAAGCAACCAGGATGTTCATAACCTGGTCCGAAAGCTCAAGAAACGAGAACATATTGCTCCCACAAGTTCGAAGAGACTCAAGAAGTGGATGTTCGAGTTTTCCCAGGAGCCAGGAAATATTGGTCGTATCTTCGTGGACTCAGTGCAGAATAAGGTATGAACTTAACGCTGGATGTTTCTTAATCTGGTGCATTCTAACGTTATGTTCAATTGTACACTATCGCTACGTGTATCACGCTACAGACCAAACATATGCGGGAGCTGTTTGATC